>APFE031127782.1:7920-54524 GCA_000404065.3 Pinus taeda | reverse complement strand
ATTTCATCAAACTTCAAGGCAGTTACATTACTACCTATTGCAATAACCAAACTATCCCACGAATTTGATAGAGAACACAACAAACTGATGCACTTATATTCATCTGAAATTTTAATATCAACAGATCCTAACTGACTTACCATAGTATTAAATGCATTCAGATGCTTTGTCACCAAGTCTCCATCTTTCATCCTTAGGTTATATAGATTTTTCTGCAGGAACAGTTTATTCACCAGAGACTTAGATTGGTATAAAGTCCCTAACTTGTCCTACAAAGCCTTTGTTGTAGCTTCCCCTGATACATTCATCAATACTGAATCTAAGACACACAATCGTATTGTGCTCTTTTCCTTCCAATCCAACTTCTTCCATTCTTCATCGGACACTACCGTTGGTTTAGTATCTGGATCTACCGCAATCCACTGGTCTTTATCCACCAACATATCCTCCATCTTGAGTTTCCACAACTCAAAACTTTGACCATTAAATTTCTTGATCTCTATCTTTCCACTACTCGCCATCTTCTTTCACCAACAGAATCGATCTCCCAAATCTTCCACTGAATAGGGTCTACCACAGTCCCGAGCGAAATGCCTCAGCAACAAAGGCATCCCCTTGAAGCCAAAATAGCTCTGATACCAAATGTAGGTTTTAACCTCATACAAAAATTCCCTGCATACAAATTCTAAAACACAGAAAATAAAAAATGCGAGAGAATAACACATAAAACACATATAAACAGAGATTTTCCCCTAGATCCCAAAACTGGGACTACCAGCTTGATTTTTCATTATGTTCCTTTTAATGTTACAATACATATTTATACATGCCGAAGCATCTAATACCATGGAACGAAAACCATCACATCCAAAACCATGGAACGAAAACCATCGCGTCCAAAAAACATGTGTGGAAATCATGCACAAAACCATAGGTGGGTCTGCCCAACCTACCATAGGGTCCAAAACAAAAATTTTCTAGGGCGCTGCCCCAGACCCTATAAAGTGGGGTTACGGGTACAACTCAAACCCCTGGTTAACTACGTGGGCTAGTCGTGGATAACACAGCCCAACACATGTCGCTTCCACAAGTATGGTTGGCTTAATAATACATCACAAACATCAAGAGGGGCAACATCACACAATACATCATCTATGAAGGGCTTGATGTTGTAGGGAAGGTAGCACTATTAGCGAACTTGGAGATATCATCCTTGGTGAAGCCACCCGATGTTGTATGGTTGCGGGTGTGGTACGGTCAGTAGGCCAAGTTGTTTCATGACCTCTACTGAAATGAGGTTCTTTTGACTGCCACTGTCGACAATGAATTTCAGCAGCGAACTCTTCACCGACATTTGTGAGTGGAAAAGATGCTCCACCTCCTCTGAATCTTCGGGATCATTCTTCTGGATCTTGGCAGTGGCAACAGTTGTGCTAGGCTCTACATCAATGATCTTCTTTCCTTTCTCATTCCTCTTGTCAAGTTCTAACTCATGATCAGTATATGCATCTAATTTTGAAGCCTTCAACTTAGCCACCAACGACTGCTTGGATCGACACTCACTTGTGTTATCAGTGGGGCTCTTATGGAACTCACACCACTTTCCTGTGTCCTTCTTTGAGTTCATGGTGTTGTTCTTTTCTTATGGCTTCGACGGGTTGTCTTGGGTCACTCCGACTTGGCTTTGTCCTTGTTTATTTGGTTTGTGGAAGCCTTTCCCTTGCTTTGGATTCGTGGACCCAAAGTCTCGCTTCTTCTGTTTAAACTTATCCTTGATCTTGACAGTGTATCAGTGCGTCGTGCCAATCGAGGAGATGTCAAAGAACTCCATCTCGTCCTAGATATACCTATGTAGGCAGCCACAATATTTGAGTACCAAATGTCGCTCAGAATATTTGATGCCCAACTTTGTGCGAAGGGTATGGAAACCCTTCCTTGCCGCAGCACAATCCACTTTATGTATTTATCCTCGTTGCTTCCGACAGGATAGTACTGCTCCTTGATGGCATCTCGGAATGAATTCCAAGTGGGTGCAGCTAAAAATAGTGAGGTTGTACTTTCATCCTTCTACTCACAGTAGGCTTCCCACTAGCCCTTGACGTGGGGGGTGGCTTTGAGAAGAGTGAAAGTAATATTTTCCCAATTGGAAAAATCATGAACATTAAAATACCCTTCTAGCAAATTTAACCATTTATTTATGGAATCTGCATCTATCTGACCCTCGAATATGGGGATTTTGAAGTTAACTTGTACCTTAAAGGGTGTGGCATTTCCAGAGTAGCTACTAGACATAGATACGTCACCCCTGGGTAGCCGCTGAAGGATCTAGGCAAAGTTGTCCATCATCGCGTTCCTTTGTCGCTCGAGGGCTTTTTCAAGCAAGATTTTGATAGGATCTCCTGCCCCCATGTCTTTATTTTATTTCGCCATGGGAGGCCATCTAGATTTGTGACGATGGTCCTGCAAAGGTTCGACCAGTTCAAACCCTAACTCCTTATATCCCAACCTCATTGGGGACATGCAAAGAAAAACAGAGAAAGCACAGACCGCTCTGATACCACTAATCTGGGTTTAAAACAAAACGCAAGAAATGATAGATATAACCATAAATATAGAGACACAGAAGAAATAATACTTCAGTTTATTAATATAAAATACTGAAAATGTGCTTACAAGCAGAAATTGAAATAAATTAGCTCGGGTGATGGTAGCTTATCTCTTAGGAAAGATGTGGCGGCTACATGCCTCTGAACTATGTTACAACGAGGCTCGAAGGCATATTTATTGTTGAGAAACAATGGAAAATCCTAAACATCCAAAAACTTAACCCTAGGAGATGAAGTGCCAAATTATGGGCCCTATTTGGGTAAATTTGTACATCAACTACCCGGGGTCCTAACTTTGGCATACGAACTCTGTTTGACACGCATAATACCTCGTTAGAAATATCTATCTGAGGACTACAACTTTTTAATGGACAACATTGGTTGAATACCCATGTTAGACATTATTTTCCTAAAAAAATTCCATTAGGGCCTCAAAATGGCTCCAAAAGTCCAAGACTCGAAAAACTCCAAAAAATTGTATACTATGAAGGAAACTAAAAAACTGAAATAAACAATGGTGGGGGTCCATGTGGACTAGGCAGGTGGCCACCAATGTCAATTTGGATCACATCAACTCTTAACTAGAGTTACAAAATAGACTCTTCTAGAGTCTTTTACATCACAAACACGTGGCTAGCCCCCTTTCCATGAATAATGGGGGTTGACATGGCATCCTCTCGAACTATAGGTGTGAAAATAGGAAGGTCAACTTCTGAGTGGCATAACTTTTGCATACAGACTTCGATTGACGCGATTCTTACATCGTTTGGAAAGATTTTTGTGTTTAGAGTAGCATGAAAAGTTTATACGTTCAATATGAAAAATTTTACCCCCAAAAAACATTGTTTTATGCCTCAAAACGCTCCCAGAAGGTTTTAGACCTTGTTTCACCAAATTGGGTCCTGCCAGTAAAAATGATCCTGTGAGATGATTCCTCCACTGTTTCCACTCCAAATACATCGAGATGGATGATAAACAATATAATGATCCAATTTATATCACACCTCCTCGTTTTGGGAGGCTTGTGGTCCCAAAAAGATTTTACTGAATGAGGTGAAGAAATTTTCCTCCACCTTCTCTCTAGTGTACCATTTAGCTTTGCCTGGAATTTGTCTCTTCAACCAAATCTACCAAAGGTCATGTTGCCCCTGTCTTGTAGTTTTGGGCTTCTTCTACAAAAATATTTCTTCTGCCAACTCTGCCTGAGCATCTGGTGCCAAATCCTCCACAGAAGGTAGGACCTATTCCTCTTCATGGTCTAGCATGGAAGGCTCATAGAGTTTCAACTTATCTACATTTACAACTGAGTAAATGCACATATATGGTGGTAAAGTGAGTCAATAGGCATTATCACCCACCTTTTCTAGTATCTCAAAGGGACCGTATCTGAGAGCCTTGATTTTCTTACCAGGCCCTACAGCCTCTCCTTGTTCAACTATAACCATACTCTGTCTCCCACCTTGAACGATTTCTATGTTATGTGTTGATCATGCCTGACCTTATACTTCACCTGTGACTTTGCAGTGTTTCCTATACCTGTAGATGGATCTGGATGATCTTCTCTATAAAATTTTCAACCCCCAAAGCATCTCCTGTAATGTCTTCCTTCACTCGTCCTTACTACCCATATGAAATATCCAAAGGTGAAGGTGGAAAATATCCAAAACAAGTTTCAAATGGGGACTTTCCTGTAGAAGTGTGGACCACTCTGTTATAAGAATGTTGTAAATATACCATATTTTCATCCCAAGTCTTTCGATGCTTCTATTTCTAACCCCTCCGAAGTTGCACCAAAGTCCTATTGCCTACTTCTGTCTACCCATCTGTCTGTGGATGGAATGTTGTAGATTTCTTCAACTTTGTGTCCATCTTCTCCCACAATGTAGTCTAGAATGCAATGAGAAATCTTGTATCCCTATCTGAAATGATGCTCCTTGGTATCCCAAAGTGTACCCAGACCTATCCAAAGAACAAGTTTGCTACTTCTCGTCCGTTGATGGTATTTTTATAGGGCATCAGAACACACATCTTGCTGACCCTATAAACTACCACGAACAGGTAGTCATGTCCCTTCCTGGTTGTCGGTAAACCTCCCACAAAGTAAACGGAAATGATTTCCCAAGGACGAGTAGGTACAGGTAAGGGATGATATAGAACTTGTTTCCTATTTCTAGGCTTGCTAGTACAACGAAAAATGCATCCTCTTATGAACCTAACTACTTGTTCTTGCATCCTGAGCCAATACACATACCTCTACAAGTTAGCCACGGTCTTCCCTACACCAAAGTGCCCTGTAACATTTGAGGTGTGAGCCTCTATAATCAGCTACAAATGCTCACCCTTAGGAACACATAGCTTATCTAGCCTGTAGAGTAACCCATCCTGGATATGGTAGTCAACGGTGTTGTCACCATCGTGCACATGACTTTGATTATGCAACTGCTGATACATCTCCTTGAAGTCCTCATCTTTTGAATATGCCTCTCTATATGCATCACAGGTGAATGGCTCCATGTGCATAAGAGTCCCCAAAGCTGTATTTTTTTATGTGGGCAACCTTGAAAGCATATCGACCAACTTGTTTGTGCTGCCCTTCTTATACTTGATCACCAAATGAAACTGTTGTAAATACCCCATCCACTTGTAGTGCCTGGCCTGTTGAAGCTTATTCTGGGCATGCAAGTGTTGTAATGACCAGTGATCTATGTGGATTATTGTCTCCTTTCCCATCAGATAGTGCTTCCACTTCTTCACAACTTGCACCATGGCATAGATCTCCTTATCATAAGTAGGGTAGTTAAGAACTGCCCCATGAAATACTTTAGAATGGTAGCACACAGGCCTTCCTCCTTACATCAAGCCAACTCCCATAACATACCCACTCGTATCTGTCTCCACTTCAAAGGGTCGTTGCAAGTTTGGTAATGCAAAAATGGGTGCTTCACTGATCTTCTTCTTTAACTCATCGAAAGCCTTATGTTGCCCCTTTCCCCACTATAAACTCTTGCCACTTGCTATTATGGCATGGAGTGGTGCTACTACCGCTGAAAACGAGGCTATGAATTCCCTCAAGTACTGTGTTGCTCCAATGAAACTCCTAACCTCAGGAACATTAGTAGGCACTATCCATTTCATGATGGACTCCATCTTGGAAGGATCTATCTTCAATTCTCCTCCACCAATAACATATCCCAAATACACTAAGGACTGCAGCAAAAACTCACACTTCTTGAGATTTTCTAGCAGCTTGTGCTTCTTCAATGTTTCTAGCACCTGCATCAAATGTGAAATATGCTCCCCCCAGGTAGCACTATATACCAGTATATCATCCAGATAGACAATAACAAATGAATCTAAAAAAGGGTGCAATACATAATCCATTAATCTCATAAATGTGGTTGGTGCATTACATTGGCCAAATGGCATAACTAACCACTCATACAAACCTTGCCTAGTTTTGAAGGTGGTCTTCCAAGTATCTTCTTCCTTGACTCGAACCTGGTGATATCCAGACTTCAAGTCCAGCTTAGTGAAATACTTTTCTTGTTGCAACTGACCTAGTAGATCGTCTATCCTGGGCAGGGGGTATCTATTCTTGAGCATGATTTTATTCAACGCGCTGTAATCTATACACATCTGCCAAGTCCCATCCTTCTTTGGAACAATGATGATGGGTGACCCACATGGTGATGTACTCGGTCGAATGACACCCTATTATAGCAACTGTTGTAATTGTTTCTTCATCTCACTTGCTTATATAACTATTAAGAAACAAACTTACAAAAAGACAGAAAAGATAGATCAACGACTTCAGAATCAACCTCTTCAAGGGGGCAACCTCCTTTACATTACACAAATGAAAAATTCTTGGATGATACAAATTAAAAACCTCCTTTATACATATAGGAGTCTAAGGGGACACAATATAATCAAAGCCAACATAACAATAATAATATAAGGGCACAACAATAACAATAGTGAGCTTCTATGGGGCAAAATAATAACAATATGGGGACAATAGGGGCACACCAATGACAATAAGGGTTACAATGACAATAGTAATGGGGGAATCACTAGTATTATAGGGACCTAACATGCCCCTATCCTTCAAAAAAGGGTTGTCCTCAATGCTTGAGTAGTTTTGGGTGCTTTTGTATAAAATTATCATCCTCCCATGTGGAATATTCAACAAGTAAGTTCTTCCACTTGATGAGATACTCTGAAATTGATAGATTTCGTAACTGTCGAGTTCTTGTTTCTATGATTGCTTCAGGTTCCAATATGATTTTTCCTTCCTCGTCAAGTTCTGGCAATATTGTTTGAACTGGGAGCTTGTCACCAATAACCTTCTTTAATCTTCAAACATGGAAAATTGGGTGCACTAGGGAAGATGCAAGAAGCTCCAATTTGTATGCCATAATACCAATCTTTTTCAACACCTTGTACGGACCATAATACTTTGGTGATAATTTATTATCCTTCTTAGCTTGCTTGAGGGACATTTGTTTATATGGTCGTAGCCGTAGAAATACCCAATCGCCTACATCAAAACTTCTTTCGTTGCGATTTTGATCTGCATGTTGTTTCATTCTATTTTGTGCCAAAGTTAGGTTATCCTTTAAGAGTTGGAGAACAGTTTTTTGTTGATGCTCGATGTGATATTCCATTGCTTGAACCTTAGAATTTTCTCTTAAATATGATGTGATGGATGATGAGTGATATCCATAAAGTGCCATAAATGGGGTCATTTTTCTTCAGTATGGAAGGAAGTGTTATACCACCATTTAGCTAGAGGCAACCATTTGAACCACTATGTCTATTTATGATATACAAAGAAATGAAGATGTCCTTCCAAGCATTTGTTTATTATCTCAATTTTCCCATCAAATTGAGGATGATAAGATGAGCAATGAGCTAATTGATTACCAAGACAAGAAAATAATTTTGTCCAAAAATTTCCAATGAAAATGGGATCTCTATCACTTACAATAATTTTTGGGTTTCAATGTAGCTTTTGAATTATTTCCATAAATGCAGTAGAAACTGTATTGGCTTTAAAAGGATGAGATAATGCACAAAAGTGTGCATACTTGGTAAGTTTGTCAACTACCACCATGATGACACTCTTTCCTTCGGACTTGAATAAACTTGTGATAAAATCCATTTAAACCCCCTCCCAACATTGACTTGGAATGGATAGAGGTTGTAATAAACACAAGGTCTTAATTGTTTCAACTTTATTTTGTTGGCAAACCAAACATTCCGCCACAAACTTTTGAATGTTAGATTTAAGGTCATCCCAAAAAAAATCCTTCTTAACCCTGTGGTAAGTTTTTTAAAATTCCCGAGTGCCCTCCTCTAAGGGAGAGGCGTGCAATTCCATAAGAATATTTTGTTTGAGTTGGGAATTTTGACATAGGTATAAGCAACCCTTGTACCATAACAAATCATTTTCCCAGCTAAATGTATCAGATGTACTGGGATTTTGTTGTATATTTTTAATGAGTGCTCACACTTCTTAATCATTCTTCCATTCATCCCTTGCTTCATTTATCCAATTTGGTTGGATAATAGAAATGGCACAAAGCAATGCTTCCACACCCTCATCCTTTCTTGAGAGTGCATCTACCATAACATTTTTCTTCCCTTTTTTGTAGATGATTTCAAAGTCATAACCCAACATCTTTGTGACCCATTTTTGCTTCTCTTCTTAAGATAGTCTTTGTTCTAAAAAGTATTTAAGACTATCATGATCCTTTTATACCTTGAAGTGTATTCCCATTAGGTAGGGTCTCCATTTCTTAAGTGCATGTAGTATTTCCAACATTTCCTTCTCATAAATAGATTTGTGTAAATACTTCCCTTTGATTGGACAACTTTAGAAAGAAATGGGTCTTTCTTCTTGCATTAAAACAACACCAATTCCATTTCCTGAGGCATCACATTCCACAATAAAGGTTTTTGTGAAGTCTGGCGTAGCTAATACCGGTACTTTGCACATTGCCTCTTTAATAGGTTCAAAGGCCTTCGTTGCTTCTAGGGTCCATAAAAATGTATCTTTCTTCAATAATGTTGTTAGAGGTGCTGCTATTCTCCCATAATTCTTAACAAACTTTTGTTGACACCCTGTCAACCTGAGAAATCCTCGCAGATGCTTTATGGATGTGGGGATTTTCCATTCCTTAATGGCTTTAGTTTTTCTAAGGTTTACCTTAATACCTTCATGAGATACAATATGACCTAGATATTCCACCTCTTGTACTCCAAAGAAACATTTGGAGCTTTTTGCATATAATTGTTTCTCCTCCAATAGTTTGAGCACCCTGTCAACATGTTGAACATGATCCTTCAAAGACTTGCTATAGATTAGTATATCATCAAAAAATACTAACACAAATTTTCTAATGAAGGGTTTGAAAATGGAATTCATAAAACCTTGAAATGTAGAAGGTACATTGGCAAGGCAAAACAGGCATAACCGAAAATTCATAATGACCCTCATGAGTTCTAAATGGTGTTTTCAGAATGTCTTTAGTCTTCATTTTGATTTTATGGTATCCTGAACGAAGATCCAACTTGGTGAAGTAAATTGATCCATTCAATTCATCCAAAAATTCATCAATGACAGGAATGGGAAATTTATCTTTAATAATGAGCTTGTTGAGCTCCCTATAATCTTGACACATGCACCATGATCCATACTTCTTGTGCACCAACACTACTGAAGCAGAGAAAGAACTTTGACTAGGTTGAATTATACCAACCTCTAGCATTTCTGCAACCATACGTTCAATTTCACTCTTTTGGGCATAGGGATATCTGTAAGGCCTGATGTTTGGAGGAACACTTCTTGGAATCAAATGAATAGCATGATCATGATCATGAATAGGTAAGAGACCTTTGGGAGTCTCAAATACCTTACAATGATTGTCCAATATTTTTTGGAGACCTGGAGAAATAGATGACTTTGATGTGGGAACCTGTAGCGAAGATAATTATGCAATTATGCTGCATTGTTCTTTCTTTAGAAGATTTGTCATTCCATTGAAGGTGATTATCTTTCCTAGTTTCCCTATGATACCTCTTAATTCAACTTCCTTTCCTTCCGAAGAAAATTTCATGAAAAGTTCTTGAAAATTAAAATCTATTGTACCCAAGGATTGTAGCCATTGGACTCCTAGTACATCATCAGCACCACCCATTGGAATGGAAAGCATTGGGCTATTCAATACATATTTTCCCATGTATAGCATGATATTATGGCACTTTCCAGATCAATTTATGGTTCCTCCACTTGCAACCATAACTTGACACTCTGGTGCTGCATATAAGAATCAGTGCAATTCCTTGGCTATCTTACAATGAATAAAATTATGGGTACTGCCTGAATTAATCAACACTATTACCTTTTTCTTATTGATATGCCCTTCTATTTTGATAGTTTGAGGAGTGGTAATTCCAGCCAATGCATTACAAGATATAGTTGGGTTCATTTCTTCTTTCTCTATGGTTTGTTCCTAGTGTATATCATCTTCTTTTGACATTTCTTGTTCCTTTTCTTCCTCCTCTTCACAGTATATGTAAAATAATTTATTCTCAGCACACTTATGACCTTTAGTGTATTTTTTATCACAATTGTAACAAAGCCCTTTTGCTCTCTTTTCTTCCAATTTTTTGGGTGTAAACCTTGTATTTTGTGGAAGGATAGAGGAAACAACACTTCCATCCTTATAGTTGTGAGTGGTAGGTTTCCTTGTTGCCATAATTTTTCTTTCCATTTTTCTTGCCAACCTGAATGCCTTCTCCAATGAGTCAGGTTCCCAAAGGCGAACCTCATGTTGAATGTTATCCTTTTAAGTCCCTATGAACATATTTTACTCCTCTAGAATATATTTTACCCTTATATTCAATTTTTTAAAGTCCTCAATGTGCTCCATCACTCAACCCTTTTGTTTGAGGTTTATCAGTTGGTTAAAAAAGGTGTTGCTTTTTCTATCCTCATAATGTGCTATCATTTCTTCAGTAAAAATTTCCAAAGTGACAATTTGTTTATGAGAGCAAAGCCATAGATACCATACAAACTAATTAGGTTCCAAATATAAAGTTACAATGCATACCTTTTGTGTGTTTTGCACATTATGGAGATCAAAATATTGGTCCATCTGTAGTATCCATATTGCAGGATCCTTTCCATCAAACTTCCTCATATCAATATTTGAAACATGGTGGGTATTCAATCCAATGTTAGAGTCTATGAAACCATGATTAACATTTCTTTTGTTTTCATGATGAGTTTCCTTTACTACCCTTCCACCATTAGTAAGCATTTCTTGTAGCAACTTAGTCAAATCTATCTTCAAATATTCAATGTCGCCTTTCAGTTTTTGTTCTATACCATCCATATTAGCGTCCATGCCATTCATCTTAACTTTCACATCATTCATCTTAGCTTCCATGCCTTTCTTTAAACCATTAATCTTAGCTTCTGTTACCTTTTGTGAGAGTGGAATTTGTTGCACTTAGTCCTTTAATTTTGATATATCATGTTGCATTTCTTCCTCTTCTTCATGAGTCATCCTAGATTTTTCAGGTTTCTTACTAGGTGTTTCCATTTTCTTTCTTCGAGGCATCAATTAATGATAATTATCTTTCACTATTCCATTTTAACTTCAAACTTATGCAAAAGTTTAAAAAGACTACACATCTTGTTTTCGCTTTGTAGAAGCTCAATATTGAATTTGTTGTATATATATAATTGTGCATCTCCAAAGTTTGAAATTTCTTCTTGCAGTATCCCTCTGAGTCATCTTTTCAATGCCACCAATCTGATCAAAATTGGATTCTCCAAGAAAGAGTTATGGCAAATCTCCAAATATGACCTGATTATATAAATTTTCAGTAGATCAAACTTGTACAACATGCCACATGTCATTGGTTCGACCTTCAGATCTGAAAAAGATACACGGAAAACTATAGTCCATCCTCTTTCTGCAACTTCTTACGAAATTGCAATCTGATGCTCAAAGAGAAAGTTATGACAATTCTCCCAAGGTCACCTTTTTATAATGTAATTCGGGAGTCTGCAAAAATGTTAACTTCCTCAGATCATATCTTCGAAAATGTAACAAGGCAAGATCTGAAATTCTGACCCGAGGTTCAAAATGATTCGGCTCAAATGAGTTTTTTTTAAGCTTTTGAAACTTCATAGAGAAAAATTTACAGCGAAAATTCCACGATGATCTGTTTGGAGCAGCGAAACCTTAGAATCCAATGCCTTTGATACCAAATGTAAATAAACCAACTCACAAAAAGATAGAAAAGATAGACCAATGACTTCAGAATCATCCTCTTCGAGGGGGAAACCTCATTTAGATTACACAAATGAACAATTCTTGGATGATACAAATGACAAAACCTCCTTTATATAAATAGGAGTCTAAGGGGTCACAATTTAATCAAAGGCGACATAACAATAATAATATAAGGGCATAACAATAACAATAGTGGGATTCTATGTGGCACAATAATAACAACATGGGGACAATAGGGGAACAACAATAACAATAAGGGCTACAATGACAATAGTAATTGGGGAATCACTAATATTATAGGGATCGAGCAATAACAGGTTGCCTGTATAGCCCAATATTTGGCAATGGGGAGTCTGGCAATAGCTAGATCTCATGCTCCACTCCTCTCTTAGGGGGTAGCCCTTTCGTCTCCCAGAACACATCCTTGTATTCCTGTAACAACTCCTCCAATTATTGTTTTTGTTTCTTAGAACACCCCTCTAGGGAAACCTTGCCTCTTATTGACTCCTCTACATAGTGATTTTCTCCTAAAAACAATAAAACATACTTCTTGCAGGAACTGATCAATTTCTTGGCTTGGTTGACACTTACTAGTGAAATGTTTTACTTACCTTTGTGCGCATTGATGATGAATGATTTTCCATCCTTGATGAACTGGTGTTGGTTAGCTCTCCTCATGAATATTGCATTAGGCATGTACATGTATGGAATCCCAAACACGACTCCACATACATCAAGGGGAACCAAATCCAGAACTACTTCATCAATAAAATTAGCATTGATAGCAAATCTAATTTTGAACTATTTTGTTACCTTCAACTTTGCATCCTTATGTACCCATCCTAGTGGATATGGGTTTGGATGATCACAAAATTCTAGCCCCAACTCCTTGACCAGATCTGCTGCAATGAGATTCGCCTGTGATCCTGAGTCAAACAGAGCATCAATCTTCGTCTTCTTGACCTACATCTTTACATGGAAGAGTTTGGTCATTTCTTTCTCTTCATGTTACTAAAGGCTACTCATATTCACCTGCTTCTGCACTGATGTACAAACGATCTTCTCATCCACGTCTGAGTTGATTTCAACTTGGTTGCTCAAATTAGTGGCCATGAGATCCTTCTTCTTATTATATTTCTTCTTGTTCTTCAGGTTTAGCTCTTGATCCAACTTCCAACACTTCTCCTCTCTATGGCCATCAATGTTGCAGTGGGTTCTAGACTCTTTGCATTGGTGTGTTCTGGTTGTCATCATTTTATCTTTTCCTCGTTTTTGCTTCTTCTTCCACTCCTTAGAAGTTTCATGTTTCTCCTTCTGCTTTCATCCACTTGATTGTGCTCTTTTCAGGCCTATATTCCCCAAGTACTGTGCATGTATACAAGCCTCGCCTACCATTTTGGGCTTGAACAACATCACTTGCTCATGTAGATGGCGATTCAAACCCCCCAAATACTTTAGGAGTACATTTGGGTTCTTTGGAAAAATACCCAACATTCTAGCCATCTTTGCGGTGTACTCTTGCATGCTTTGACTCGACGTTTTCCTAAAGTAATGCCACCAAATCCACTGGTCTTCCACGTATCCAATGGGATAAACCTGTGACTTAATGAGGGTTTTGAAATCCTCCCACTTAGTCACTGGAGGTTCTCCCTCCAACCTCAGGGTTTTCGTGTGGCTCTTCCACCAAGTTAGTGCATGACCTTTCAATTTCAGCCACGCGAATGAGATCTTCTACCCTTCCTCGATCTAATGGACATTGAAATAAACTTCTAGTTGTTGCAACTAGTGGTTCAGCTTCAGAGCATCGATCTCGTCGTGTTATGGCTTAATATCGACTTTTACTTCCACTTTAAACAAGGATTGGTTCACGAGACTCGAATTGGGTTAATCTTTTCCAGGTTCTTTCTTCAGTGGGTTATCTGTGTCTTCCCAATCTCTCGATCCCCCTGCTAATTTGTCCTTTGCATTCGAACCCCCTTCTTCTCCAAATATCCCCATATTATTTCTTAGCGTTGCAGTGAGGAGGTTTACATTGCGGTTTATATGCGCGACTCGTTCTTCGAGCCACGAAAACCTCACCTTTGTGGGATCATGAGGTTCATTTATAGATTCGTGGCCCATGATTAGGGTTTTATGATTTTCATCCTCACTGATCTAGATCCATGAAATCTCCACAAAATACCCAAAGAAATATGCTCTGAGACCAAATTATTTGTAAAGTACTATGGATATTCCACTGGACAGTTCATCACAATAGATCTCATAATATTATATTAAAATATGAGATTCTACATTATTACAGTTTTGTTTAATTTCTAGATCTATAAAATTAATTGTAATTAGCGCATGCATGTGAATACAAATTATGAATAAAAGTAAAGAACGAATAAAACAATCTCACACACACATAAGACACAAGATATGCTCTCTGGGAAACCCTTTCAGGAGAAAACCTAGCTGGATGGTGAGGTTGCTTCGCTCTCTTTCTCTATCTGGAAATATGGTTGTAGATACAAAGAAGTAATGTATGTGGTATGTGGGCTGCTATAATGCATAGATCATCTCTGTGTGCTCTACCTCCTATCTCTCTTGGCTATTTTTTCTCAACTATGGAAAAAAATGCTTTCGAAAGAATGGAATGCCTCTACCTCCTAGTGTCTTGTTATAACACAACCCGATAGTCTACTAGTGGTTAAATTTGACTACATCAACTCTTAACTATAGTTACAAAATAGACTCTTCTAGAGTCTTTTACATCACAAACACGTGGCTAGCCTATTTTCCATGAATAATGGGGGCTGACGCGACATCCTCCCAAACTATAGGTGTGAAAACAGGAAGGTCAACTTCTAAGTGGCATAACTTTTGCATACGAACTTTGATTGACGCAATTCTTGCACTGTTGGAAATATTTATGTTTGTAGAATAGCATGAAAAGGTGCTACACTTGAGAGACAAATTTTTACTACTAAAAAACATCGTTTGATGCCTCAAAATGCTCCCAGAAGGTTCCAAACCTCGTTTCAGTAAACTAGGTCCCGCTGGTAAAAACAATCCCGTGAGTTGATTCCTCCACTTTTTCCACTCCAAATACATTGAGATGGATGACAAACAATATAATGATTCAATTCAAATAAAAAACAATTAATTTATATCTTAGTATTATATAATATATTTTGTTTAGTTAATATTTAAATAAATCAAATATTATAAATTGATTTTTGCAGCTTAATGTGAATATGTACCAAATTAAGTGAAAAAATAATTATAATAAATAAACAACATTTAAACAATCAATTTTCTTCTTTCTAATGAGGGTATGTTAATATTTTATGAGAGCAACCATATAAAATAAATAATTAGTAAATGAGGATAGACATCAATCCATAACCAACATCAAAATACTTACTTCATCATACATCTCAAGTTTCTAAAATAAAATAAAAAACCATAAAATCTAACTAATTTATAGCATTATTATTATTATTGATGATAAAAAGAATTAATATAAGAGTGAAATATTTATACATTTAAGAAAAACATGTAACATGATTCATACATCTCAAGTTGCTAAAATAAAATTAAAAACTATAAAATCTAACTAAATTATAGTTTTAGTATTACTATTGATGATAAAAAATAATTAATATAAGATTGAAATATATATACATTTGAAAAAAAACATGTAACATATTTTTTTACGATTCAACCCCACTTGATCATAGAGATTCTTAATTTGTAAATAAGCTTTCTTACAATATAAAGGGTCAATGCCATGACTTATAAATACCACATGTTCAAAAAAACATAATACATTTAATATCACACGTATTTATATAACATTTTTTTAATTAATCAATTTAAATGATAGGAAAAAAATACATAACTATTTTAGAAATAAATCGTAGTCTTTGATTTGTGTATACTATTAAGAATATTTTATACCGATAAAATCTCTGTCATTCATTTAAAATAATTATTGATAATTAAATGTTGTGGGGCAACTTAATTAGATAAGTTGAGAAATGTGAAATCTTTGAAACTCGAAAGACCCCAATTCAACCCTAGTTCAAATCACCTTGCAATGACTTGGACAAGGACATATTGTAACTTATTATGTTTTTCTCCTTCTTTTATATCATATTTATTCACCAACATATATTTATCTTAATTCATAATCTAATCTATGTTGATTCTTTTATATATATATATAAAATAATATATATGTTATATAAGGTGTTTCATATTTTATTATTTTTTCTAATTAAAATTTTTATGTGATATGTATAATATTGATTTAATATATGTAGAGCATTTTTAAAGGAAAAAATATCATAAATATTAAATTTTTATATGTTAATTAATTAAATGTAAATATGAAATAGAAATATATAGTATGATAAATATGAATTTTAATTTATATAATAACAAATTTAATTTATAATAATATTTTATCTTTATATTATTTTTTTTCCAAATTATAGTTTCATTATTGAGAATCATCCTTATTTAAATTTATTTCAATGTATTATACATATTATACCATTTTTTAACAAACATTTAAATATTCACCGTTATTTAATTAAGTTATAATATCTTTTCCATACTAATTTATAAATTACCTTTAAATTCAATAATAATCACCTCATCTACTTTACTCTATTCGACTAACAATCTATCCGACAAATATATTAACTCAATATTAAATTTAATACTATAATTAAATTCAATAATTCTTATTTTGAAGCATCATATCAAATTCAATAACTTTGAGATTGGGAAAGCTTCAGCTAATTAAAATTTAATAATTATTGTCGTGAAGTATCATACCAATTATTAATGTTCATACCAAATTCAATAATTTTAAGATTGGAATGGGAAGACATCAGTTAATTAATTTAATATTTGAAGATGGTTTTTTTTATTGGTTTGATTATATCCATATTATTTTTTCCCAATTCAACCATAACCTTTGATTCAGAGAATTGAATTGTGGCTTAAAAAATGTGGTTTAAAGCTCGGGAGTTAACTAATTGAACTACTCTTAAAGTTTATTACAAGATCATTTAAATGAGGTTTAATAATTATTTTGATTTTGTAATTAAGTAAATTAATTGACTAATAAAATTATGATTATAGATAAATAAATTATTTAGAGATTAGAATTGACTATATTCCTTTAAAGATGTCGAACAAAAATGTATACATTACAAATTGACTCCCTGGAAAATAATTTGGTTGATAAATTTGTTTCAATTGGTTTATGTTCTAGTAATAAATATTGATATTTGACCATTTCCAATTTTAAAATGTAATTTGTTTTCGCAGTAAATATATGTTGCATGAAAATATTTTGAGTGCAACATGTCACAAAGAAGCTAAAGTTCAAAAGATGCCCTAGAAAGGAATGAAAAAAGATTTTTTTGCTTTGGGCTTTCCCTGTGACTAAAGACAATTGAAGAGTGATACATACCATGGCCAATGACAAATTGGATGTGCTACAATAAAATAGTATTCGTTTAAGTATTAGTGAGACATATTTTGAAAAACCATATTTATGTATATCACAATTTAAACAAAGTTTGGTGCAACATACTATGGAGTGTATCTCATACATCTTGTTTTTAAAAAGGTTAAAAATCATCACAACAAAGGTCATTTTAATGTATTATATAAGGATAATCTTTCATGGAATGAGATAAAGAGAAATCATCATAAAGGTGGAAATTTGAGAAACTTTAAGATATCACATAAAAAATATGTAGTGAAATACACTACAAAACAAAACAAAAATTGTTTCATGCAATGTGTCACACCAAAAATTTCATTCTAAGTGATACCAATTCATCTTATGGTAGATCATATGACAAGTCTACATTTTTGTTGAGATTTTTTAATTAAATTTGGAGAAAGTCTCGTGAATGTGACAACAATAGGATTTGTTGCTAAATTGACTCCATTTAATCCTCATGAGGAGTTATTGCATCCTATATTTGTTGTGAGTGAATTTATGATTTAGCTTCTACTCCCAGCTATAAAATGTAAGCCCGTAGAGGCAAATGTGTAATGAGGGATATGTAGTGAGTGGGAGAGCAGATGAGAAACTCGGTTGTTGTAATCGTCCAGTTGATGAATGAGATTGTTGATGCCTCTGTTTGGTGGACGTAGCCCAGATTGGTTAGGTGAACCACGTTAAAATCTCTGTGTCTTCATGTTTGTTTATGCTTTGTTTTTTGCTCCTACAATTGGTATCAGAGCTTATGTTGTTGAGCTGGGATGTGCGTTGAGTTTGCTGCCTGTGACAGAGAAGCCGAGAGGCCAGATCTGTTGCGTGTGATAGAGAAGCCGACGATGACTTTGGATCAACGTAAATACACAGTGTCGTGGGATGTATCTTTGATTGCTTTTTCATTCACTGCGTCTGAAGGCTGCATGCGGTGGGATGGTCATAAATCCGAGAGCTGTTTGGGTTGCGTTTAGACTGGTGATCGTTTTTTAAATGAAACTAGTGGCTGTGAACTATGAGACTATGGACCAATTTTCTGTATTTAAGCTGGTTAAGGCTGCGTTAAGGCAACATTGAATAGTGCGGTGGACTGCGAGCCTGGTAGCATTGAACAGTGGTGAAATACCATTTAAAACAAAAATTGTTTTGCATTTTTTGTTTAAGAACCATTTAAAAATCGATTTGTGTTCTAAATTTCGATATACATTGTATTTATTATATATCGTTTTGAAGTCATTTAAGATTTGATTATATTGAAATTCTTTGTATATCAATATTGTATATCGAATTGATTTGTAATGTGTCATTTCAAGTATTCTAAAAATTACTTGTTGTTGATAAGTGTTGTGAAGATTTCCTTCTGCTAGGTAAGAAGACAAATTAAGCTATGTCAAAAACACAAAGTGCTCGATTTGAGATCGAGAAGTTCAATCAGAAAAATAACTTCAAGATCTGGAAAGTTAAGATGTATGATCTACTCGTGCAACAAGGCGTGGTGAAGGCACTGTTGGGAAAAGCCAAACAACCATACACCATGACAAATAACGAATGGAGTGACATGGATGAAAGAGCACTAAGAGGCATTCAATTGTCTTTGGTGGATGATGATTTGTTTAACATCGTGTCACAGAAAACTGATGTTGGTTTGTGGACAAAGCTTGAAAAGCTGTACATGACAAAATCCTTAACCAATAGGATTCTTCTGAAGTGACAGTTGTACAGTTTGCGCATGAAGGAAGGTACATCTATTACTGATCATTTGAATACCTTTAATACTCTCTTAGTGCAGTTAGAAAGTATAGAAGTAAAATTTGAATCTAAAGATAAATTTTTAACTTTACTGTGCTCGTTGCCCAAGTCATGGGATCATTTTGTTACTTATATAAGTCTTAGTTCATCATAAACCCTTCAGTTTGATGATGTTGTTGGAGCTTTATTATCTGAAGAAACAAGGAAAAGGTCAAATTCAGAAACCTCTACATCAGAAGAAATGATGGTGAGAGGTCATTCTAAAGAAAGACACTTCAATAAGCATGACAAATCATGGTCAAAATCGAAAGGGAAGAAGAGTAAGGTAAAGTGCTAGTTTTGTGGCAAATCAGGACATTTGAGGAAGGACTGTTGGAAGAGACAACAAACATCCAAAGCAGACTCTTCAATAGAAAAGAAAGAAGCAAACATGACAGATACAGGTTCGGCATTTGTTCCAGGTACGAGTGATGAAGTGTTATCAGTTAGTTTGTCTAATCATGTGCAACATTCGTTGTTAGATTCTAGTACGCCAAATCACATGTGCATTCATAGAGAGTGGTTTAAAACTTATAAATCAATCAATGATGGAGTAGTTTACATGGGAAATGATGTCACATGTAATATTGTGGGAATTGGAAGCATCCAGATTAAATTGTTTGATGGGACAAATAAAATATTAACTAATGTAAGACACATGCCTGAACTCAGAAAAAATCTTATCTCACTAGGAGTACTAGACACAAATGGATATAAAATCTTTATTCAAGGTGGAGTAATGAAAGTTTATAAAGGAATTTTACTAGTAATGAAAGCAAAGAAGGTTGGAAATATTTTTCAGTTAGAAGGAAGAATAGAGTCAAATCATGCTTCTATAGTATCTGAAAACGACAGTAATTCTACTAGTCTATGGCAACAAAGGTTGGGCCATATGAGCGAAAGAGGATTAAAAATTTTATCTGATCGTAAGCTACCTCCTAGTTTAAAATATTCTAAGTTAGATTTCTGCAAACATTGTATATTTGGGAAACAAAGTAGGCAGAAGTTTAAAACTGGAAAACATACTAGTAAGGGAATCCTTGAGTATATCCATTCTGATGTTTGGGGTCCACCTCCTATAATCTCATATGGAGGGTCGTCATATTTTGTATCTTTTATTGATGATTTCTCTAGAAAGGTGTGGGTCTATATGTTAAAGAAAAAGTCTGATGTATTCACAGTTTTCAAACAGTTTAGAGCATTAGTTGAAAACATCACTAGAAGAACCATTAAATGTTTAAGAGCTGACAATGGTGGTGAGTTTATTTCAAAGGAATTTGATAATTATTGCAAGGACGTTGGGATCAAAAGACATAAAACTACTATATATACTCCTCAGCAAAATGGAGTTGCTGAACGCATGAACAAGGCTCTCTTAGAGAGAGCAAGAAGTATGCTTAGTAACACCAATTTGCAGAAGGAATTGTGGACAAAAGTAGTTTCTACGGCTTGTTACCTGATAAATCGATCACCATGAACTACAATAGGATGCAAAATTCCTCAAGAGTTATGGAAAGGTCATCCTTGTGATTGTTCTAAACTAAAAGTTTTTGGTTGTGATGCATATGCTCTAATTCTGAAACATCGGCATTCTAAATTAGATCCTAAATCAAAAAGATATATCTTTGTTGGATATGGTGATGGGACTAAGGGATACAAGTTGTGGGATCCTACTACTCACAAGATCATCATTAAGGGAGATGTTAAATTCAATGAATATTCACTCAATAATCTAGATGTAGATGATAAATTGAAATAGGATAATGTACCTAAGTTTCAACATATTCAGTTTGAAACCAATTCAAATACTGATGATAGTCCAAATGAACAAGTTTCAGATGCAAATCATGAACAAGTTTCAAATGCATATCATGAACATGTGTTAGATGCAGAAGATGAAGAAGTTCCTACAGATAATAATCAACAAATTGTGGAAGTACTAGAAACATCTTTAAGGAGGTCCACGAGAATCAAACGTCCTCCTAAAAGTTATGATGACTATGTTACTTCAGTTTCTTTAACCGCTAATGATGATGAACCTTTTTGCTATCAGGAAGTTGTAGAAGGTTCTAAAAATGATAAGTGGAAAGAAGCTATGAAGGATGAGATGATGGCATTAGACAAGAATGCCACATGGGATCTGGTAGAACTTTCTAAAGACAGAAAAATGGTGGGATATAAATGGGTTTACAAATTGAAAAGGGGTGTTGATGATACAGAGGACAGGTACAAAGCAAGGCTAGTGGCAAAAGGTTTTTCTCAGAAAGCAAGAATTGACTTTCATGAGATTTTTTCACTAGTTGTAAAAATTGTTTCAATTCGGATTGTGTTAGCATTAGTTGCTTTACTTGATTCAGAATTACACAAACTAGATGTTAAAACTACATTTTTACATGGAGATTTAGATGAAGAGATTTACATGGAACAATCGGAAGGGTTTGCTCAAAACCGCAACAAGAAATTTGTCTACAGGCTCAAGAAATCGTTGTATGGTCTAAAGCAGTCGCCTCGACAATGGCACAAGAAATTTGATTCTTTCATGATGAGTCAAAATTATATAAGAAGTGAATATGATCACTGTGTTTACTTTAAGAAATTGAATAATGGCATGTTCATTATCTTAGTGTTATATGTTGACGATATGCTTTTAGCAAGAAAAATCATAAGAGAGATCAAGAGGTTAAAGGCTTAGATGGCTAGGACGTTTGATATGAAAGATCTAGGAGTAGCAAGATAGATTTTGGGCATGGATATTTTCAGAGACAGGAGCAATGGTAAGCTATGGTTATCACAAAAGAAGTATATTGAGAAAATATTCTTGAGGTTTGGTATGAACAATGTGAAGCCTGTTTTAGTCCCTTTAGCTTCCCATTTTAAGCTTTCTTCAAGTTTATGTCCTAATACAAATGAAGAAAAGGAATATATGTCTCAAATTCCATATGCCAATGTAGTAGGTTGTTTGATGTATGCAATGGTTTGTACACGTCTAGATATTTCACATGCAATTGGGGTTGTCAACAGGTATATGGCAAATCTGGGAAAATAACACTGGTTAGCAGTGAAATGGGTGCTTCGGTATCTGAGAGGTACCAGTGATTATTGTATCACTTATAACAGAAGTAGTGAATTTGTTTGCGGATATGTTGATTCTGATTTTGCAGGTGATTTGGATAAGAGAAGGTTAACTTCAGGATATGTCTTTACTCTTGCATGTGGAGCTATAAGTTGGATGTCAAAGCTACAGAACATTGGTGCTTTATCCACTACAGAAGCAAAATACATAGCTACTTCACATGCTTGCAAAGAAGTGGTTTGGTTGAAAGGTTTGCTTGGTGAGTTTGGTAATGTGCAAGACAACATCAAGTTATTTTGTGATAGTCAAAGTGCAATTCACTTGGCTAAAAATCCAGCCTATCATAGTAAATCAAAGTATATACCTATCAAGTACCATTTTGTAAGACAGGTTATCACTGAAAGGGGAGTCTCTCTTGAAAAAGTAAATACAAAGGAAAACTGTGCAGAGATGTTCACGAAACCAATTTTGTTAGAGAAGCTATGATGGTGTCTGGCTTCTCCTAGCTTGCAGAAAAGATAAAAATAATAATGGAATAGGGTATCAGGCTAATTGTTCTCAAGGTGGAGATTGTTGAGATTTCTTTTAATTAAATTTGGAGAAAATCTCGTGAATGTGACAACAATAGGATTTGTTGCTAAATTGACTCCATTTAATCCCGATGAGGAGTTATTGCATCCTATATTTTTTATGAGTGAATTTATGATTTAGTTTCTACTCCCAGCTATAAAATGTAAGCCCGTAGAGGCAAATGTGTAATGAGGGATATGTGGTGAGTGGGAGAGCAGATGAGAAACTCTGTTGTTGTAATCGTCCAGTTGATGAATGAGATTGTCGATGCCTCTGTTTGGTGGACGTAGCCCAGATTGGTTAGGTGAGCCATGTTAAAATCTCTGTGTCTTCATGTTTGTTTATGCTATGCTTTTTGCTCCTACAATTTCATAGCTTCAACAGTTAATAATTTCATTTTGAGCTTGTGGTACTTAGGGTTCAAACATAAGTTTTTCTTATTAGGTATTGGTGTTGTTTTCATGGCTCAGAAGTTCCACACCAACCACATGCTACTACACTTGTGATAGAATTAGGGACTTAATGCCTTTGAAGTTAGATGCCTAAGTTGTTTTTGTATTTTTATGCATATAGTGGGTCTTTCTACATAGAATTGTTATACAGTTGTATGATTTTTTTTCCAAATTAATTAATAATTAATGGAAAACAACAAAAGTACTAAAAAAATATGTTATGTATATTAATTTCCTGATTGCTTTTGAGACAGATGTCAAGAATTCCCTCACACAATACCACGATTCTACAAATGTAAGTCTTATTGAATGAGCATGCAACACTAATAAAGGATTTAGCCTACAAAGATAAGCTTTAAAAAAGGATGTGTGATGAGTTTGCAATGTTAATAGAGGCTCTAGCCAAAAGAAATAAGATTTAAAAAGGGATGTGTGATTGTATTTTATAGTCAACATAACTCTACCAATTGCATTTTCTTGATTTTTCTCCATTAACATTTATTTAAGGTTGTTATATATTATCTCAGTAATAATGCTAATATTTGGAATATTATTGAGCACGAAGTTGTAATTGTTTTAACTTTTATTAGATTAGCTATATTAATATATATACCAAAAAAATGTAGACTATGTTACATGCTTAAAAACAAAATATACTCATATTCAATGGATTATGGATGAGTTCATATAATTAAAAATGTTATTTGAAATAATTTGTGTTGGTCATTAAATTCATTATTATTTCATTAACAATCAAATATCGTTCACTTTATAAAAATGTATTAAATTTTTATAAAAAAAAAATAATTAAAACATATATTAACATATATTTAAAATGAATTTAGATCAATATTTTATTATTAGAATCCAATATTTTTAAAATTAAATAATCCAATATTTTTAAAATTAAATAGAAACAATTATTTTCATTTTAAAAAATGAAAATATGCCAACCCTTTAAAGAAACCTTATTAATAAGCATTTTTTTCATTACAAGAGAAAAGTATAACATCAATCCAGCCTTATTCCATTGGTTAAACAAAACATATAATATAAACTATGGCAATAATGAAAACCATTAGAATATCTTGGCAGAATAGAAGTCTAAGTTTTAAGAAAACTTAGACTTTTTATATATATTTATATATAAACATGCTTAATTTTTAAAGCTTACCATATTATAAGTTGAATCTCGCAATAATCACATATATACTTACTATTAGCAATGACGATATATACTTCACCGCAACTTATTTTGCTATAAGGAAACTATAGCAAAATCAACCATTTTCTTTCCAGAATACTGAGAACCATGTATGATTGTGAAGTGCAATAGAAACTAAACCCCTCTCTACTGGTTTAAGTTGAGGGTTTCAAAACAACAAATCTAATTCAAAGTTTGAAAAAGAAAATGAGGAAGAATTGAAAAGAAGGTACTAACCTTAGCACTAATATTGGGCATATTTACAATTAGTTCCCACTATTAATAATTTTTGGGATCAAAAATATAAAACTCTGTATTAAAATATAAGTTTGCGTTTTGAAAAATACCTAATAGCTTTTTCATAACTTTAAATAGGTTCATCCGAATGCAACTTGTCATCGTTATAAATAGAATAGATATTTTTGTACTAAACATATATAATTATTTTATGTTTTAGGTCGAAATATTTTACAGTGGATCATGACATCATATCGAGGCACATTGTTGAAAAGGTTTGGGAGGACAAAGAAGAAGTGTTGCTTTGTTGACTTCAAAAAAGCATTTGACTCGGTCCCTAGGGATAAGTTGTGGTGCAGAATGGAAGAACTTGAAATTCCAGTGCATTATAGAGTCATTGTCCATAGACTTTATGAAGAAGTGAAAGTCAAAATTAGAACCTCAGTAGGTATATCATAAAACTTTAGAAGTGACATTGGATTCAAACAATGTTTCCCTCTATCCCCCACTCTTTTTGGTTTTTAGATTGATAAATTGGAAGAGTGGCTAAATCTGCAAGGTGGAGATGGTGTTCGGTTGCAGGAGTTTGTGATAAAGCTTATTTTATATGCTGATGATATTGTATTGATTTATAAATCAGCCCATGGATTGCAAATGCACTTATATGCCCTTGAGCCATTTTGTAGAGCAGTGGGGATGCAAGTCAATACTAGCAAGACCAAAATAATGATTTTTCTAATAAAAGGACGCAGAGCCAACATATTTTCTTCTTTGAAGATAACATTCTTGAAGAAGTAAAAGAGTACAAGTACCTTGGGATTGATTTCAACAACAAACTCAATTGGGAGGACTGCAGAAAGAAGAGACTTTTAGGAGGTTGGAAAGCATTATATGCTCTTCAAAACAGATGTAGGGAGGCAGAGTTATGGGATTGGAAAACGATTAAAGTGTTTTTTGGACTCCTATTTTGTCTAGTGATGCTATATGGGTGTGAATTGTGGGCTAGAAGCACGCCCATCTCAAAATGGAAACAAATTGAGAAAATCCAAAAACGCTTGATCATGAGCAAGTTCAAAATAAAAAATTCAGTACCTTATGAGATAATGTTGAGTGAAATAGGAGCAACTTCCATTGAAGCAATTGCTATGGTGCGGCTCATAAGGTACCTAAAAAGAATTGAACAAATGAGAGTAAGTAGATGGCCTAATGTTATCTTCAATGAAGGCATCAGTGAAAGAAAGAAAACATGGATGAAACAAAACTACACATGGATGCAAAAATGGGATATCTACCTCAATAACTGTCCCACAAATAGCAAGGAGCTAAAGGATTTTTTTATGGAGAAGTTTCGTAAAAAGATATGGGGAAAAGAGTTGGTTAGAAAGAAGAAATATTACATTGAGGAATTCAACCCTGGGTGTGATTTACAACAAAAAGATTTCATTGGAGCTAGCATTTCGTGGAGGGAAAAGGTTCTTATTGTTCAATTAAGGACCAACTCCCATCATCTTCGGTGTGAAACAAGATGGTGGAAAAGGCCTCAAGAAGTTTGGGAAGAAAGGGTGTGTACATTTTTCACATCTAGGGTCGTGAAATCAGGAAAACATTTCATTTTGGAATGTGATGCATTCAAAGACATTAGAGAAAGTTATGAGAACATGTTAGCATAAGTTTCTTGGCATTGTCTATTTAGCGAGGAAATTGTTGGAAGGTTAGGTCAGCTCATCATCAATTTGAATCGGAAAAAGATTAAATTGCTAAAAGCCAAAAACAAGGAACTAATGGTCTCATAACAAGTCTCATAAACCTTAAAATATCATTTCATTTCATTTATAATTGAGCGAAAAATCTAACCTCAATTATTTAAAGCTGCTCTCATTTCAACCATTTTCTTAGTATGCTAAATTTTATATTAAAAAGCCTTACCTCATTGTAAAATATTTCTCACTTTTTCATGGGCCATCATTACGTTAGATTTTGTACGCAACTTACATAATCGTTTTTGTCTCTTATATATATATTTTGGCAAATCATGGTTCAAGCTATAATGATTTCTTCATGTTTTTAAAAAATAAAGTTAAATAATAGTGAAAATAAACGAGTGATGATGTTTACAGTGGGAGGTTTAACTATCAACAAATAAAATGAAAATAGGATCTAAAATTATACAGAAATATAATTGTTTAGGAATAGTTGTAGTTTTATGAGTTGAATTATTATAATTTTTTCATAAAGGAAAATATATTATGTGATCATATGTATATGAGTATAATAATATTCATATTTTATGATATTTTAGAAATAATTATAAAATCATTTTTTTAACAGTATATTTGTTATATTATGAGATTTAATCTTTCAACATGTTAAATTTTGCCATTTTATTCTTATAAAAAGAAATTAAAATCTTTTTTATTGATTTATAATTGATAAATCATTACTTTAACTTAAAAATTATTCTTTATAATTGTACTATGACAGTAATATGTATTTGTTTTATAAAACTGAAAAATATATATTCTTTTTATTTTATCATTTTTTTGGTATAATCTGAATTTTAATAAAAATCTAATTTTATTATTATTTTTAGTAGAGTTTATATATATAAAATAGTATATTTATATTTTTATGAAGGTAAAATATATTAGTTAGTTTGTGTGGTACGTAGTTTTCATGAGTTCTAAATTTTTTTAGAAATATTTAGATTAGATTTTCATTTTGTTAATAAGAAAAATATTTTTCCATTTATTATTCTAATTGGTTCAAATTTAAATTTCACTTAACTTACAACAAAACAAAACAATTTACATCTAAATTCAACCTACACTTCACCTAACTAAAAAAATAAAAATAAAAACATTCTAATTGTCCCCAATCTAAACACACTGATAAATAAGGAGAAAAAATCATTTACCCCTAATCTCAATCTACACTGCACCTAACTTGAAAAAAATCAAATTTGTTAAGTTCAACCAAACTAATCAAAGATAATGATAAATGGGATATAACTCCTTGCAAGAGAATCTACAATTGTGAGAGGGAAAAAGTAAATAAAACTACCATGGTAAGAAGGAAAAATTAAACAAAAAATCATTTAACACTATTCTTTTTCCAAACATCATAATGTATTTCACCCTATTGTGAGTTAAAAATGACCCCAAATTGAACATCACTTAATTGATGAAGAAGGGGGAGAAATGAATTACACTTTTTCTCAAGCTATACTCACCCTAACTTGGTAACAAGAAAAAAAATCAAATTATCTAAGGTCAGCCAAACTAATCAAAGATAAGAATAAATGAGATATAACTCCTTTCAAGAGAAACTACAATTATGAGGGAAAATGAAATAAAATATTTTAAAATTGCCCTTTTCTAAATATCAAAATCCATTTCACTTTACTTTAATAAGGAGTTAAAAAATGATCCCACTCTAAACATCACTTAATTGATGAAGAAGGGGAAAAATATATTTACACTTCATCTCAATCTACACTCCACCGAACTTGGAAAAAAGGAAAAAAATAAATTATGTAAAGTGAACCAAACTGATGGGACCAACCCCTTTTATCTTGCGGATTAACAATAATTAAACAATGATTAACAATCGGATAAATCCAATGCAATTATGATTAATACCAAGACAAATGATTAACACAAATATTTTGTTTTGGCTTGATGGCACGATTAATTGTTGGGTACGGTGGTAGGTGTGAGGGGACACTTGTCCCTGCCTCGGACTTCACCCTTCGCGCTTTGACTATACTCCTCCAACCCTCATTTCATTTGCCACTTTAACACTTGGCTTTGCTCTGCTCGCAGTGAGGGCTAGTTGATGGTTTGTCTGCGACTATGTTGAGAGTTAACAATGGTGTTTGGTCCGCAACTGGCTGTGGATTCTTCTGCCGGTGGTTTGGAAGCTCCACCTGGCCTTCCTCTTGTGCTGTCTAGTTGGTCTCGCTTGGGCACTGGGTTGATGGCTCTGTCGGTTTCGTTAGAGGTTTTTCTCCATCCTGTAACTCAATTGTTCTCTATGTTCCTTCACTGTATAATTGTTTTTTTGCTCACTTATTCGTTCCTCTAGTTAACGGGTTCTTTCTCTGTGTTGTTCCTTTGCAGGTTGCAGTCACAAGGGACTGGTTCCTTGGCTCTACTTGGCAAGGTAAGTTCTTTGTCTCTACTGCATTTCTTTTTCGCAATTTTTGTTCTTACTAAGGGTAGTTGCTCCTTGTGAGCAGGGGTTCCCTCTTGTGGCTGTGTCCTAGTTGTGGGTTCTTCACGCCAACATCGTCCACTCCTCTAGTGAGTTTACAAAACCCTCTCTCCTGTTGTTGCTCGCTCTTTTATCTTTAAATTCGTATGCTCAATTTCTAACACACTTCTGTTGGCTGTAACTGCAGGTGGATGGTGGCTTGGGATGACCGCCTCCACGACTGTCGTTGTCTGGTGAACCTGGTAGGGTCACTCCTCGTCACTAATATATGTTTTGTTTTTATTTTGGTTGTGGTTACAACACTTTGGTTTCTGGTAGTTGTTTGGTTCTGAGAGCCTCGCTCTTTGGTTGTTTTTGACCACCTTTAGCTATGCCCTTTTTGTATATTATTTATGTTCTCTTGGAAGTCTTGAATATTTTAAGGGTCTTCGAACCCTGGGTCTGTCATGGGCTATCTCTAACGAGACTCGTCCCACCTTGGCAATGGCTATTATGGTATCTTTTTTGTAACTTAACTTCATACTCGTCTATTATTTAAAAGAAAGAAAGCCTTTTGTTTGTATGGCTATGGGTTACTTGAATATACAATGCGGTTGTTTTTAAGCTTAGACTGTCGATTTTGTAGAAGCTTCTCCTTGCCATTTGTCTATTCTCCGTGGGCTTGGAATTTGTTGCTGGATGGAACTATAATTTCGCTCTTTGCTTTTCAAACGTCTTCAAATGTTGTTGTTTCCATCCTTAAGACTGTTTGTTGCTAGCTAACTGGTAGAACTAGTTGTTTTGGAAAAGAAAAAAAAGAAGATACATCACTCTGTTCTTTGTCAATGCACACAGTAATTGTATGGAAGGGATTAACAGTTAGCTGTCAATGAATTTGTTGCTCTTTCTTGGTCAATACACAATAGTTAAATGGAAGAGATTAATAGATAGTTGTAAATGGATACAAATGTTTTGCACAGAAAATAAATTCTTGTTTTATTTTCTTCTATTCTATCTCTTGTAATCGAACATCTACAAAATATGATATGCTTTCTTTTATACTATTTCGAGACAGTTTCTCACAACTGCTCGCAGTTACATTGGTAGTTACATAGTTGTGAAAACTGTTTTTTTCGTTTTCTTTCTTTGTTAGAAAATATATACTTTGTACAAAAGATAACTGTTTAATTAAAAATTAAAACAAATAAAAAGGTGGTTGTAACAACCTTCCTCTAATCATGATGTTCCTAAGTGTCATTTACCTAATAAATTAAAATAAAAAACAAACAAGTCCCTAAATGTTGTTTTAACCAACAAATGGAAAGGAAACTAAACGATGAGTGTGAACCTGTTCTTCCTAGCTGAGACCAAACACCCCAGCCATGATACCCTAAGTTGGATGCTCCTGCATCAGGCTCCCAGGGTAATAAAAATTCATGGCTCTGGTCCATGATCTCCTCGACTGAATAGCCTACACGTTGTATTTGTCCCACGTCAAGCTAGGAATTGTCCTCGATGGGACAGTTATTCCACTTGAACAGATAAAGTAGATACTCTTTCCATCGAATTCACCTGCCCACCTGAGTGTCAAGGATCCTCTTGATCTCAAGGAGCTGAGTTGAAGGCATTTACCTCATCCAAGTGTTACTTCCTTCCTAGGCGTCCCATGTAGGCCATGCTAAACTGTCGTCTTCAGGACCGATAGTATATGGAAACAAGTATGCCACGTTGAAAATGGGTGAAATGCCTATCCCTGGAGGCAGCTGTAATTCATAAGCATTGGCTGGGAATTTATGCAGAATTTTGTAAGAGCCAATCTTTTTATATTTCAATTTGGTGTATTCACCCTTACGAAATCGTTCTTTGTGCAAATGTGCAAGGACTTCATCCCCCACATTAAATTGTACTTCTCGTCATTTCAAATGTGTCTGCTGCTTATACTTTTGACTGTTGTCCTGTAACTTTGTCTTTACCTGCTCGTGTAGGTCATTCATTGCTTTGGTGAAATATTCCCCATAAGCACTCTATCTTTCCAGCTACCCTAGATTTGAAAAGGACTGTATCCTGTGCTACGGTTCGGTGAATCGTTGTAAGCGAACTCCACCTGGGCAAGTACACGATCCGACATCCGTCAATTTTCTCTGATCAAGCTTCGTAGTAGATTTTCCAAGCTCCTGTTTACCACCTCTGTTTGCCCATCAGTCTATGGGTGATAAGCAGAGCTGAAACTTAACTGTGTGTCCATCTTCTTCTATAGGGTGTGCCAGAAATGTCCTGTAAATTTCACATCCCTGTTGAAAACAATAGACTTAGGTAGGCCATGTAGCCTGACTATCTGTGTGAAAAACAAGTGGGCCACGTGAGTGGCATCGCTAGTTTTTTACAAGGGATGAAATGTGCCATCTTTGAGAACCAGTCTACTACCACCATCATAGAATCATAACCTCGTTGCGTTCTTGGTAGACCCAAGACAAAGTCCAAGCTGACTGAGTCCCATGGTCTACTTGGAATAGGTAGTGGTGTGTAGAGTCTCGTATTCTGACTGTGTCCTTTCACCAACTAACACACTTTACATCTAGTTACAAATCGTTGCACATCCCTCTGCATCTTTGGCCAGTAATAAAAATGGCTGAGCTAATCTAAGGTCTTGTCAATGCCGAAATGTTCAACTAGACCTCCACTATGCTTCTCCCTGATGATGTTCTCCGTCATCAAATAGTCGGGAATGCATAATTGTCCCCCTTTAAACAACAGTTTTTCCTATAAGTTATAGTCCATCCATGGACTATTATTCCTCAACAAAGGATTTTGGTAGGCTTCATAAGCCTCCTTGAAGTCCATATCTATCTGATACAAGTCTATCAGGTGCTCGAAACCCAACACTTGTATCGTGCTCTCTTGTAAGAGAAAAGCTCTTCTGCTCAATGCATCTGCTACCTTGTTGGCCTATCCACTGATATGCTTCAAGACAAATGTGAAACTTTGCAAGTACTCAACCCACTTTGCATGCTTGTGGTTCAGCTTATGTTGCTGCATAACGTACTCCAATGTAGAATTATTAGAAAATAGAACAAATTCATTCCCTAGCAAATAGTGTATCCAATGCTTCAATGCTTGGATGATAGCATAGAACTCCTTGTCATAATACGAGTACTTTTGCCTGCTCTCATTCAGTTTTTCATTGAAGTAAGCAACAGGTTTGTCTTCCTGGTTGAGTACAGCCCCAATGGCTATACCACTGGCATCACAACGAACCTAAAAAGATTATTAAAATCTAGCAATCTCAAGATTGGTCTTTCAGCAATCTTCTTCTTCAACATTTGGAATCTTTTCTCTGTTGCCTCAGTCCAACAAAAAGGCTGACTCGCCTTTTTTTACAGTGTCCAACATAGGTGCACAGATCTCACTAAAATTCTTATAAACTTATGATAAAAACTTGCCAACCCATGAAAACTACATACCTCAAACAGACTTTTTAGGGATGGCCAACTAATGATTACTGCAATTTTCTCTGGGTCCATCTTCAACTCATTTTCTACAATCAAAAAACCCAAATAAACTAATTCCCTCTGAAGAAAAGAACATTTTTTTAGATTTATCAACAAATTATTTTGCTGTAACTTTTCTAGCACACTTCAAACATGTCGAAAATGTTCTCCTTTGGTTTTACTAAAAATCAGTATATCATCAAGATATATAATCACGAACTTTCCAATGAATTCTTTTAACATCTCATTCAATAAGCGTAGAAAGGTACTAGGGGCATTGCTTAACCTGAATGGCATCACCAGTTACTCATACAAATCTTCATTATTTTTAAAAGTTGTCTTCCATTTATCTCCTTTCCTGATTCGGATCTAGTGGTATCCACTCTTCAAATCGATTTTCGAGAAATATACTGCCCCGCTCAAACAATCCATCATGTCATCCATCCATGGCAATGGAAACTTGTACCTGATGGTAATCTTATTGATGGCTCTCGAATCTATGCATATTCACCACTCTCCTCCTTTTTTGGGAGCTAAAACTGTTGGAACTGTATAGGGACTTAAACTCTCCCTTATCAACCCTTTATCCAACAATTCTTGCACCTGTTTCCTAATCTCCTCATTGTCCTTAGGACTCATTTGGTATGCTGCCTTGTTTGGTAGACTTGCTCCAGGTATAAAGTCTATGTGGTGACTGATACTTCTCTTAGGAGGAAATTTATCTGGCAAATCGTCCACTACAATGTCACTGAACTCCTGCAACATGTTCTAAATTTCTTCAAGTAAGTCTGCAATTTCGATATGTAACAACACTTTTTTTGGCCTCCTCACAACATCATATTTTATCTTGGTGTCTTCGATCTGTTTCAAAAATTCCTTTCCTCCCATCAGTGACACTTTGGTCCTACTAGTTTCTGTTGCTTCCTCCTCCTTGATGGGTACAAGCGTGTGCTTAATCCCATCCTTGACAAACTTGTAAAAATTTGTCTTTCCATCATGAAATACCTTCCTGTCATACTGCCATGGCCTTCCTAGTAGTATGTGACATACATCCATAGGCATAATATCACAAATAACCTTGTCCTTATACCTTCCAATATGGAACTTAACTTCACATAGTTCATATACCAACAGTTGATGACATTTTTGCAACCACAACACCTTATAGGGAGTGGGGTGCTTCAGCCACTTCAAACCCAACTTCTCCACCATCTCTGTGGCAACCAGATTATCCGTTCTCCCACTGTTGATAATCAGCTTGCAGCATTTTATGTGTGACATACGAACTATCTGAAATAATGCCTTTCTTTGAGTTTGTTCAACTGTCTCCTTTGCTAGCTTTAGCAGTACTTTATTTAAAATTAAGGCCTCCCCTATCTCGGGCACATTCTCTACTTCCTGGGGTGGTGCCTCTGCTTCCTCAAGCTGTACAACATATGCTCCTCTTGGACCAGCTTGTTCTCCTTCAAGACACTCAAAAGACCTGTGCCCCCACTTGTGGCACTTGTAGCACTGGTAAGCAACTCCTCTGCCTCTGCCATTTCCCCTTCCTCTCTGATATGGCCTTCCTCCTATATTGCTACCTTATTTTTTTGTTGTCCCTGAAGTCTTGGAACTGCTACCCTCTTCACTATTATTGGCAGCTCTTCCTTTGCCATAGGATGGCCCTTTTCCTCTGCTAGTTCCTCGTCCTCTCCTGGCATTCTTTTTTCTTGTGATCTTCTCTTCTGCCTTTAAGGCACTCTGGTACGCTTCTTCTATGTTCCTTGGAGAGAGAATGCTTATCTCATCCAATATTTCTAGCCTTAGGCCATTCATAAACATAGTTGTCTTTTCCAGAGTGTCCTTTATGTAACTAGCTCTCAAATTCACCTGGTAGAATTCTTCAGTATATTATTTCACCATCATTCCTCTCTGCTTCAAATTCTGCACTTATCGATGCAAGGCAATCTGGTAATCTTTGGGAAAAAATCTTCCCTTCATCTTGGCTACCATTCTTGGCCATTTCTTATTTGAAACTTATTCATCCTCTTTATTTCTGCTTTGACACTATCCCACCACAAGGTTGTGTGTCCTTTCAGGTTCGTTGCAGCAAATTTAACCCTCTGATCTTTGCTGACCTCCTCACATTTGAAATATTTGTCCAACCGGTTAATCCAGTCCAACAATACTTCTATGGAAAAGCTACCTTCGTAATTTGGAATCTTTGGCTTTGGCTTACTACTAGCCAACAAGACCGACCTCAATAACCTGATTTCAAGTCCTTCCTCATCCGATCCATCTATCACAACTACAACTTTTTCTTCATTGTCATCTTCTACCTTTGGATCCCTTCTCCTTCTTGCTTCGACTGCCACAAAATGGGCATTAAGGATCCTAATCTCTTCCCATAATCCTTCCTCTGCTACTCCCTGAACACCTCTCCCACAACCTCATCTTCCAACTACCATTTCTTAAGAAATCTCAAAACCTACTCTAATACCACAATATGATGGGACCAGTCCCTTTTAGCTTGCGGATTAACAATAATTAAACAGTGATTAACAATTGGATAAAGTCAATGCAATGATGATTAATACCAAGACAAATTATTAACACAAATATTTTGTTTTGGCTTGATGGCATAATTAATTGCTGGGTACAGTGGTAGGTGTGAGGGGACACTTGTCCATGCCTCAGAATTCACCCTTCATGCTTCGACTATACTCCTCCAACCCTCATGTCATTTGCCACTTTAACACTTGGCTTTGCTCAGCTCACGGTGAGGGTTAGTTGATGGTTTATCTGTGACTTTGTTGAGAGTTAACAATGGTGTTCGATCCACAACTGGTTCTGGATTCTTCTACTAGTGGTTTGGCAGCTCCGCCTACCCTTCTTCCTATGCTATCTAGTTGGTCTCACCTGGGAATTGGGTTGATGGCTATGTCGGTTTCATTAGAGGGTTTTCTCCATCCTGTAACTCAATTGTTCTTTGTGTGCCTTCACTGTATGATTGTTTGTTTGCTCACTTATTCGTTCCTTTGGTTAACTGGTTCTTTCTCTGTGTTGTTCCTTTGAAGGTTGCGGTCACAAGGGACCAGTTCCTCGGCTCTGCTTGGCAAGGTAAGTTCTCTGTCTCTGTTGCATTTCTTTTTCACAATTTTTGTTCTTACTAACGGTAGCCACTCCTTGTGAGCAGGGGTTCCCTCCTGTGGCTGCGACCTAGTTGTGGGTTCTTCATGCCAGCACTATCCACTCCTCTAGTGAGTTTACAAAACCCTCTCTCCTATTTTTTCTCACTCTTTTATCTTCAGTTTCATATGCTCAATTTCTAATACAATTCTGTTGGTTGTAACTACAGGTGGGTGTTGGCTTGGGACGGTCGCTTCCAAGACTGTCGCTGACTGGTGAACCCGGTAGGGTCGCTCCTCATCACTGATATATGTTTTGTTTTTATTTTGGTTGTGGTTCCAACACTTTGGTTTCTGGTAGTTGTTTGGTTCTGAGATCCTCGCTCTTTGGTTGTTGTTGGCTGCCTTAGCTACGCCCTTTTTGTATATTATTTATGTTGTCTCGGCAATCTTGAATATTTTAAGGGTCTTCGAACCCTGGGTTTGTCATGGGCTGTCTCTAACGAGACTCTTCCCACCTTGGAAATGGCTATTCTGGTATCTTTTTTGTAACTTAACTTCCTGCTCGTCTATTATTTAAAAGAAAGAAAGGCTTTTGTTTGTATGGCTATGGGTTACCTGAATATACACTGCGGTCGTTTTTAAGTTGATACTGTCGATTCTGTAGAGGCTTCTCCGTGCCGTTTGTGTGTTCCTCGTGGGCTTGGAATTTGTTGCTGGCTGGAGCTATAATTTCACTCTTTGCTTTTCGAATGTCTTCAAATGTTGTTTTTCCTTCCTTGAGACTCTCTGTTGCTGGATAACTGGTAGAACTAGTTGTTTTGGAAAAGAAAAAAAAAGAAAATACACCGCTCTATTCTTTTTTAATGCACACAGTAATTGTATGGAAGAGATTAACAGTTAGCTGTCAATGAATTCGTTGCTCTGTCTTCGTCAATACACAGTAATGGAAGGGAATAATAGATAGTTGTGAATGGATACAGATGTTCTACACAAAAAATAAATTCTTGTTTTATTTTCTTCTATTTTGTCTCTTGTAATTGAACCTCTACAAAATATGATATGCTTTCTTTTGTATTATTTCGAGACAGTTTCTCATAACTACTCGCAGTTGCATTGGTAGTTACATAGTTGTGAAAACTGTATTTTTCGTTTTCTTGCTCTGTTGGAAAATATATATTTTGTACGAAAAATAACTATTTAATTAAAATGAAAAAAAAAAGAAAAAGGTGGTTGTAACAACCTTCCTCTAATCATGATGTTCCTAAGTTCCATTTACCTAATAAATTAAAATAAAAAAACAAGCAAGTCCCTAAATGTTGTTTTAACCAACAAATGGAAATGAAACTAAACAATGTGTGAACCTGTTCTTCCCAGCTGAGACCAAATACCCCAGCCATGATACCCTCAGTTGGATGCTCATGCATCACAAACTAATTAGAAATAAACACAAATGGGATATAGCTTTCTTCAAGAGAAAATATAATGGTGAGTGAGAGAAAAATAAAAAAATAATTTAAAACTATTTTTCTTCCAAATAAAGTATTTCAATTTAATATAATAAAGAGTTAAAAAATTAAAGAAAGTTGAGATATTTCAAAGAAATAATTAACCCTAATTTAATATATTAAAAGTAATTTTCAAATATGATTAAGATAAAGAATAAAATTAACATTGCTAAAATACAAACTAGCTTCTACAAACTTTGTATTAGATAATTCCCAAAACAAGAAGTAAGGCAAGAATTTATCTTTTTTGCTATATTAAGAAACTTCGAAGACTCAATATACTTTATACTAACACTTCCTACTTATATTCAAATTAGAATTTAATTTTAAAATATTTGTTATAAAAATAAACTTCCTAACCTCCTAAATTATCAAAATTATGAGAGCTTTAGAACACATTTCTTAATAATTTTGAACATATAAATAAAACTTTAATTTTTTTTAAATAATCTCTTAATTTGTTAAAAATTAATAATCATTATCATAATTGTTAATAATTCCATTACACAAATAAAAATTTTAGATGCAATCAATAAACAATAACTTATAACACACACACACACACATATATATATATAGATATTAATCATATTCAAATAAATTCGCAAACCATATTTAAATAAATTCACACGGAATAATGATAACCTCCCACCCGAGTTTCAGTCGCATAACATGACTATGTTGTAATACCATGAAAAAAATTCTATATACAACTTCCATAAGCGAATTTCCTCATTACTAAAAGTGATTTTTTTTTTAACACATCCATCTATTAAACATTAATTTTATAAAAAAAAAAAAAAAATTACTTAAGTCACCCCAAATTACATTTCTATGTTAGACGAGGCATAATCAATTATTAACTATCATGTAAGACTTATATACAACCTTGCTAAATGCCATTACCAAATTTATACAAAAATAATGGTTTCGACTTTAGATGCTATGTATTATTTGTATAATGATTGCGGCGGGATTTGGTTGTATGCGGCATTGACTTTACAATCTTTACATCCCTATGTATTAAACATATAGGTACACTGCTGGCCTATGCACTAAATGTTTACAGGCCATAGCCTCGAATCTCGCTCATGAAACGCATGTGTGTTTAGTGCTCTGGATGTCTGGGTCCTGGTGGCTGCTTGAAGGTGATCCATCTATCCTTATCCAACCTAACCCTCAAGATCAGGCTCCTCCATCGACGATTCACTATGGCCCGTTGAATCGAATGGTCCTCGGGTTATCGATCCTTCATTTCTCAGTAGTGTGGTTTCAATCTGACATTATTTCACTCTGGAATTTTCGAGGGGTTATGGCTCTACTTTGTCCTTCGGTGTTTTTCTTTGCCTGCAATCCAGGTTCACTAGACTATTCGCACTGCATTTGGGCATTTTGGAATACCCAGATGAACCCGAAACCACTTCAACGCTCTGGAACTCATTCTGCAGAGTCAGGGTCTGTGATAATCCTCTGAAGGTAAGATTTCAGGTCCTCTTTCCCACATAGTCGTCTTTATTTATCAGGGTTTAGCATGTTTGTTACAGTTTCTATTTTCTTTTGCAAGTTCTAATACAAATTCTTTGTTATGGTGTAAGGTCTGGTTCTCGAGATGAAAGATTCAACTTGGCGCTGTGGCAAACCCTCCTTCTGACTTCATCGTACGCAACCAGCTCTAGGTATTACAATTCTCTTCAAATCTTTCTATGGTAGGGTTTTTATGGTCAGGCCACCAAGTCTAAAAGATAATGATGAAAGTTCTAGATGGGTGTTTCAAGACCGTTGGAGTTGTGGCTCCTCTGATAGTTTATTTCCAGAAGTTTTGTTTGAGGTCCTTTTAAAAAAAAGAGGCCTACGTCTTCGACCGAATGTTGGAGGTTTTTAGCAAGGAGTTTCAAGCCACCATCCATGATTTTATATTGACAATTAGAACGCTTAAAATGTATGAATGGAGTTTTAATGAGATGAGGGTTTCATAATTTAATTGTTGAGTTTCGATTGTTTTCCCAGTTTTATTTAAACATAGAGTTTGGAATCTGAGGGTTATCCTTCCTCAATTTCTTCAAAGTGTTTGGTTTACACTTCATTCGATACAGAGTTATAATGCGACTCAAAATGTATAATTTGTTTTGCATTGAATTAGTCCTACCTTGGTAAAATCTCAATATATTTTGACGTAAAATAAAATGCTTCAGTGGTTTCTTTAAAAGCTCGAAATGCTATGATATTTGATATCTGGCTAAGACTGTAATCTTCTTTTTCTATTGAAAATTTCCAGAAGTCGATGCTTTTATCTTGCATAATTGAATTCGTGAGCTCTATTATACTCTTGATTGTCGTCGTGGTTGTTCAAAATTAATTTGTATATTGTTGCATCACTAGCATTTTAATGCATGTAAAGAGTTATGGTATAGAATTGTGAACAATTTAGTATCTACTAATCTTTAAGTATACCTATTTATTTTATCTATCATTGTTTGAAGCTCTTTTGGTTAATAGATTATTTTAAATGCTTTTCCTGAGTTAGATAAGATACAATATAGGAAATTTTACCCTATCTGATATTGTAATAGTCCTATCTACAGGAAATGCTTATCTTTTTCCAAATTTTCTTATCCGTCTAATTTCTTTGCTAAATCTCCTGATATTCTTAATATAGTTTCTTTCTGTGAATGTAATAATGGTTTTTCCCTTAGTTTTTTATTATTCTCTTGAATAATTATTTCAAAATAAAATACTAAAAACCCTAATGACATACTTCAAGAAATAAGAAACATTGCCTATAATTCTTACACAATAATTTACAAATATATCTCTAAAATTTTAGCCAATCTCCTAGCTAATGTTCTTAGATCCATTGAATAACTTATATAAGAAATTATTTATTTTTCATTTACGCTATCCAGGACTGAGTCTGGTATAATATTTGCACTTTAATTTTCCTCCTTGCCATGAGATTACCTAGTCTGGTAAATCTTCCCCCCGTGCTACTCCTAATTTCAGGAGTTCTCTCTCTCTCCTCAAAGACTTAACGTTTACCATCTATCTAGTCTTAACTAGACATAGCCATTATAGACTGCCTGACCTTTTAGAATAGTCCCCTCTTTCCTTCTGATCTCAAATCCTTATCCTCTTGATCATTTTAGTAAAAATACTCTAGGATTTAGTTTTGGAACAGATAACTGTCTCCATAACTAATTACCTAGTAAAACAATATTTACCCATAATTGTAAAATTTATTCTTACATAACTGAATTCCAAAATAGTTTATAATCCAAACAAATAGTAACAGCCTATCGGGTTGCAGTAAATAAAATAAATATTTACATTAATGGGGGATATTACATCTCCCCCCCGTAAAATGTAACATCGTCCCGATGTTCTCTTCCCGCAAATAGACATGGAAAGTTTTCTCTCATGACCTATTCATCTTCCTAGTGGCATCTTCTGGACCATAGTGCTACCACTGCACTTTAACCTGGGCAATAACTCGTTTCCGCAGCATTACTTCTCTCCGATCTACTATAACTAGAGGTTCAACCAAGAACTTGCCTTCCGGTTCAACCTAAACATAACAACAAAAATGTTAAGTCATTAACTAGTTATTTAACACATTTGAAAAGAATATCTATATATATACCTTACCTATATATCTTGCCATTGGATTATGTGGTTAGCATCATACACATATTTCTTAAGTAGAGAAACATGAAAAACATTGTTTACATGAATATGACTAGGTAAGGCAAGTTGATAAGCCATCGGTCCGATTTGAGCTAGCATTTGAAATGGCTCGCACTTGAATGTAGACATGATCTCCTACTTGGATTTCTCAGAAACTCCTCTTCCGATCAGCAAATTTCTTATGCTGGTCCTGAGAAACCTTTAAACTAATCCGTACCTTTTTCACCATTTCCTCCATTTCTTCCAACATGTCTGGCCCTAGTAATAGCTTGTCCTCTGGTCCACTCCAACTTAAAGGTGTCCTGCACTTGCGTACATATAAAACCTCAAAGGGACTCATCTAAAGGGATGCATGGTACCCGTTGTTATATGAAAACTCCACCAGGTGTAAATAATCTTCCCATTTTGTGGGTTGTTGCATAACATACATTCACAGCATGTCTTCAACAACTTGATTCACTCTTTCAGTCTGTCTGTCTGTTTGCAGATGGTAAGCTATACTGAAGTGCAGTTGTGTTCCCAATCCTTCAAAGAGGTCTTTCCAAAAGGCTGATGTAAATTTTACATCTTAGTCGAAGATAATCATCTTAGGGATTCCATGCAGTTTAAAAATGTTCTGCATAAAAAGGTTAGCCATTTGGAATGCTCTATAAGTTGATTGAATAGGTATGAAATGAGCAGATTTGCTCAATCACCACCACCATGATAGAGTCATTTTGCTTCCTCGATTTAGGCAACCTCATAATAAAGTCAATAGATATGGTTTCCCATTTCCATTCTGGGGTAGGTAGAGGGTGAAGTAAACCTGCTAGATGTTGGTGCTCAGCTTTCACTTCCTGGCATTCCAAGCATTTGGCTAAATATTCTGCCACTTCCTTCTTCATACCAGGCATAAATCATTTTCTAAAACCTGGGATGGGCTGCATAAGGCATCTTATGGTATTCATCAAGAATGAGATTTTTAAGATGTTTTTGGTTAGGAACATATATGCTTTTCCTATAAATCAACAAATTTTCTGCACTTATTTCATAATCCAATTGTTGTTCATGGTTGTTAAGAATTTTTTCTTGCTGCCATAAATTTTTATAACTTGAATCCTGCATGGTTGATTCTTGAATCTGCTCAAAAAAGGTAGTTCGTGATTCACTAAAAGAAATTTCATATAAACAATTTACCTTCAAGAAATCTGCCCAATGAGCATGCTTGGCATTTAAAGTTGGTTGTTTGAAATAATTAATCAGACTATGCTGGTCAGTCATCAATAAAAATTTCTTACCTTATAGGTAATGCCGCCACATTTTTAAGGTATGAATGACCACAATTAGCTCCAAGATGTATGCTTGGTACTTTTTTTCATACTCTTTAAGCTTCCTAGATTCATAGGCAATCACTCTTCCCTCTTGCATTAATACACCACCCACTCCTTCCTGATTGGCATCTATACAAACCACATATTCTTTGTTGGGATCAACAATGCTTAGAATAGGTGTTGTGGTAAGAAGATGCTTGAGCTGATCAAAGCTCCTTTGACAATCAGGGGCCCATTTGAAAACTTTGCCTTTCTTTTGTAGAGAGGTGATAGGATATGCTACACAGGAGAAACCCTCCACAAATCTCCAATAGTAACCTGCTAAGCCCATAAATGATCTTATGTCAGCTACATCCTTTGGTATTGGCCATTCCATAATGGTTCTTATATTTTTTGGATCTATGGCATTTTCATCCTTGGTGATGACATGTCCCAAGTATTGGATTTGCTCCTTAAAGAAATCAGATTTACTATACTTGGCATACAATTGGTGTTCTCGTAGGACTTGCAAAATAATACGAAGATGTTCCTTATGTTCTTCCACGTCCTGAGAATAGATTAGTATGTCATCAATAAAGATTAATACAATTTTATCTAAGAACTGTTGAAATATGTTGTTCATGAGACACATGAAAGTTGTTGGGGCATTAGTTAGTCCAAATGGTAAGACCATGAACTCATAATGTCCATAACACGTCCTGAAAGCAGTTTTTGCAATATCTCCCTCTTTTATTCTGATATGATGATACCCATAGTGGAGATCAATCTAAAAATAGAAATGCTATACTAGCATTTCAGGTACCAGTGTTGAAAAGAGCAACAAGGAATGATAAAATAGAAATGCTAAAAATATCATTGATATAAATAGCATTTCAGGATATACTCCAATTTTAATTAGTCCCTGAATTAAAATTCGAATTTAGTCTCACTAATTGTTTGAGAAATAATTAATTAATTCATCTTGAGTTAATTAGCTGGAGAAATTCAAACATGAAGTCTTTGTGAAGACATGTAACAGTTATCCCTTTGATTGAGGAAGTTATCCCTTAATTAAGGAGATCAGGATGAGCTATAGTTTGAGTTGTAATTAGTTAGCTCAATTAACTGAGTTAAGTCCAGTTAGATTAGTTCCAACAGTTTGAGGAACTAATTGTGAGTTTAGTCAGTTAATGCACGCATGCATGCAACTAGTGTTCTCCAGATAACTGAATATTCTCTCATAAATAACTCATGCATGTTAGTTCAGAGAAAGACCTAGTTGAGATTAAAGGAAGGGATAGTGTACTATCAGTTGGAGGAATTTTCCTATATAGGAAACTCGTCCATGCATAAGGAATTATCTCCTTCAGGATTGCGTAGTTATTTCAGAGGTTAGTGAGTAGTGTGTGAGGTAATTACACATAGGTGGCAGCTTGAGGACCCAGGAGAAACTGTGCAAGGAAATAGGAGGCTTGGAGGATTGAAGGAAGGCATATGTGTTGTCTATTCTGTCTATGAGCAGCAGTGAGGGATTGTACTAAGAGCTAGATAGCTTGTGAGCTAAATCTTTATGTAATCCTAAGATATTTCCACTTGTATGAAAATACAGAGATCGGGGTTTTTAGCTGAGGCTTTTCCCAGAGTATTCTTCTGTGTTCATGTGAAATTGATTTCTTCTTCATCTGTTATATTTGTTCTATTTGATCTTGCTCAAAATAGATTAAGCTTCCACAAGTTTGTTTGTAGAAGTATATCAAGTATTTTTCTTTAGTTACATTGCATTATCAGGTGATCTACAGTAGAATTTCTACATCGAGAACAGATTAGTATGTCATCAATAAATATTAATACAAATTTATCTAAGAATTGATGAAATGTGTTGTTCATGAGACACATGAAAGTTGTTGGGGCATTAGTTAGTCCAAATGGTAACACCACGAACTCATAATATCCATAACACGTCTTGAAAGCAGTTTTTGCAATATCTCCCTCTTTTATTCTAATCTGATGATACCCAGAGTGAAGATCAATATTTGAGAATACGATTTCACCTTTCACCTGGTCAAAGAGCTCATCTATCCAAGGAAGGGGGTATTTTTTTTTAATGGTCAACTTGTTTAGCTGACAGTAATCCATGCACATTCTCATGGTTTCATTCTTCTTTTTAACAAATAAAACTAGATCTCCCCAAGGAGACACGCTAGGATGGACATACTTCTTATCAAGAAACTCTTGGAGTTGCATCTTTAATTCTGTTAGCTCAAGTATACTCATTCAATATGGTGCTAGGGAAACTGGAGTAGCTCTCGGAATCAGCTCAATAGTAAAATCGATGTCTCTTTTAGGGGGTAGGCCTGGTATTTCTTCAAGAAACACATCTAGAAAATTTTGTATCACAAGTATGTTCTCTAGTGATACATGTTTATCTTTAGATTCAGAATACCCTACTTGTATAGCATAAAATTGACAACCTTTTCTAATGCATTTGGCTAATTGGGAGACTATTATTGGCCTTAACAGCAGAGTCTTTTGAACACCTTGAATTTCTTGTCTCTCTCCTACTTCATCTTGGTAGCTAATAGCTTTTGTTTTATGATTTATTAAGGATCAATGCTTTTCTAACCAGTCCATACCTATCAGAATATCGTATGACCCTAGGGGTAACACATTTAAATCAGCTATGATAGGTTGACCATCAAATTTCAAGGGGCATTTGTTTACTTTAGACAAAACTCTTCTTTTTTCCCCTGTGGCTAATTGTACTAACCATGGGTTTTTAAATTTAACATCTTGTAATTTACATCATTCCACTACCCTGGGACTAATGTAGCTTAATGTAGCCCTAGGATCTATTAAAAATAGAGCAGGTATTCTCAAAAATAGTACCTTCAAATTCAACCATAGTTGGCTAAAACTCTACTTGATGATCTTCAAGAGCTGCGTTGATCTTAGGGATGCTTCTTGCCACTTCTCCCATAGTGGATGCCTCTTGAATTTGTGAGATCTGATTTGCTCCCCTGTGTTGAGGGTAATTCTTGACATAATGTAGGCCTCCACATCCCCAACATTGTACAAGTGGTCTATTAATTAATTTTGTTTCATTTTTTCCAGTTCATTTGCCCTAGCTTCACCTGGTACCTTAAATCTGGGCTTATTCACATTTCGATTACCATGACCTTTATATACTCCCTTGTTGTTGGTGCTCTTATTTCCCTTATGGTTGGGAATGAATTTATTTCCCTTCTTGTCTACCCACCTTTTACTCATATCTCCCTTGGGTTTATTTTGTTGATAACAAATTTATGCTTTCTGAATGACTTCATCCATGGTTTTTGGATTGTCAAATTCCAACCATTCTTTCATGAACAATGGAAGATTGATGACAAACCACTGTACCTTAGCTTTTTCTTCACAAATATAAGGAACGTATTGCAATAATGATGTAAATTTTGTTATAAATTCATCCATGGTCATTTGACCCAAGCAGAGGTGTTGGGCGAGGGATCCCACAAGGCAAGTTTTAGGGATTAAAGCCAAGATTTTGACCAAATCTGATATAAAGACTCCATGTTTTGTGGGCACAGAGTGCGAAGATTGTAAATGAGTCATAGGGTTGTTTGCCCTCATTTTTGTAATGTAATGTAGGCTTTAGAAATCTACCCATGGTGCGCAGACCATGGGATTGTATAAATAGAGCAAGGCTCTAAGTTGTAAATCACCGAAGTAAGAGAAGGAAGAAATAGATGAAGAATTGAGTCTTATCTTAGTGTAGAGTCGAGTCTTGGGTCATAGAGTAGGAGAGGGCTCTGCAGCTGAGTGCACAGAGGCCTAGTAGTCTGCAGTTGAGTGCATGGACCCCTGCAGCTAAGTGTGTAGGGCGAGTCGAGTCTGTAACCTTTGGAGAAGTAATAAAGGGAAGTTTTACATCATTTCTATGTATCTTTTCCCTGTTTTGTGCATCGAATGTATCAGATATAAATTTCATTGCTATTGTTTATATGATGCGTGAACTTATATGAATGTGTTGATAAAGTGAGTATAAGATTAAGTATCTATTTATTTGAAGATAACTAACTGTTATAAGAAGATAAGTAAGATCTGCAGTATAACTTGGAGAAGTAGCACAGACCGCTACTAGGGAAGCGTGAAATCACCTCAGCCCCTGGTTAGGGCTGCGCCAAAGTGATTATAATAGATTGTGAAGGTCTCGTAGATCAAGATAGTGCATGAAGTAACCTGCTTGAACGTATTCACAGTTAGACTAAACCAACCCCTCAAACATCTCCAAGGTGCAGAAACTTGGTTCCAACATCCCCCCATACTGCTTCAAGTGAGACCCCAACCCATGCTCCGTGGGATGTTGCAGAAAGGGCCAGTAGTATAGGGATTTGTTTGGATAATTAACTTTGAACCTGGGTTAGGCCCCCTCAAGCCAACAAATGGTTCCGTTGCCGGGACCGAAATCTACATAGAGATGTCTGATGTCGTATCATTGGAATCCAACTATGAATAAAATTAAAAGTCAGTTGGACAGAAGAATTCACGAGTTCGCAGTGCAAGAGAACAGGAATCCATGACTGACAAATGAAG
>APFE031127778.1:3082-49264 GCA_000404065.3 Pinus taeda | reverse complement strand
ATTTAGCTCCCTATTCTTCCCATCCCCTTATTAATATTAAGTAAAATCCCCCTACGTAATATCCCTCCCCCTAGTTGAAAAATAACCATAAGTACCCCCGGGAATTGCTCAATTTATCTGAAACTTAGCAAGAACCCTTGACTTCCAAACCATCTCCCAGGTACAATGGACTCCTTCCAAAGTATAAGATCCCTCTGAGGTAATCGGACCCCTTCCGAAACCTCAAATGCCCTTCGCACCCACTTACTTGCTCTTTCCTCCAAAAAATTACACTCCATATAACCTTAAAGCCATATCGCATCGCAGCATCGCACTTTTCTCTCCATGCAGGATGTCACCCATCCGTCACCACCCAACGCGATATTGCGATATTGGCGGTCGCAAGCGCCGAATGTCCAACTCAAGCACCCTCCATTCCCCGCCGACGCGATATTGTGATCGCATCGGAGCTTCTTCATCGCATTACCTCCAGTATCAGCACCTCACCATGTCGTTCTGTACCATGGACCCACCACAGCTGATGTCATCCGCTGTACAGTCGACGTCATGCTGACGTCAGCAGCGAGAAAGCCAAAACTTCGCGCAGGAAGAAAAATCGCACTTCAGAGCTCCAGAACAAGAAACAGAGGCAGTTTTCGATCGCTATGGGAAATAGGCCATTTCGAGGAATCTTCGGGGAATCTTATGATTTCTTAGCCCATTGCGCGCCGAAAAAAGCCCGAAAATCACCCAATCGTGCCAAAATGATCCGGTTTAAAGACAGCAGCAGATCAATGACAGAGTTTAAAGTGTATCAGATCAAGTCATCAAGCTTCAAGCGTTTCAAATAGTATCAGTCGATGGCGGAAGCCATCAATGTAGCGGCAAAGAGTATCAGTGAAAATCTTGAGGAGCGACCCAAAGCAGGAGAAAATTTAATAGCTTCCAGCAGATTCATAGAAAGAGGGCGAAGCCACTTGAAGCTCTCAAATCATAATTATTGCACATTTAATTCACACCAGAGCCGCACTGCAGTTCCCAAAGCACAATCATTCCAGCAGCATCGCATCTAGCCCCCAAGGGCCACCTCATCACCTGTTCCGATTCAGCTACCCTAGTGCAGCCAAAAGATTTACTTGCATTTAATTCCAGCAACACTTAGATTTTTGAAGAGTTTTCTAGCAGACCTGTCAAGGTCACTTGTAATGATGTCTTTCAGATATTTTGCTTATAAATACCACCCTGAGCAATATTGTGAGGAGTCGGTTGGTTGGTAGTAGTTGTTGGTCAGTCTTCTTTCCAGCATTGTCTCCGAGCAGAGACTCGCACTGTAGCTGTCATAATTTCCATAATCAATGATTGCTGAAAGCATGGATTGCAAAACTACTTGATGTTTTCTCTTAGCCAAGGAATGATTACGGAATTCCTGTGCTTCTACATGATCCAATAAGTGTTTCTCTCCTCTGTTTAATTTTATGTTTTTTGCCACCGATCCGACTTCTAAATTGCAGGAAAAAAGAATAGCTTAAGATTTGTTTCATTACACCTTAAGTTCAATTTCTGCATTTCTCAATGTTTTCTTCAGAAATAGTTATGAGCATGTATACTTAAATGATCTTGTTTACGCTGTTTCTTTCACATATGAGTGCATGTTTTAGGAATTCTTAACTGCTCCTCGATCCCATTCATCCATTTCTCCTCTTTTTCAGCATGATCAAATGATTCTCTTTTGCCTTTCATCCCTGATGTCCATTCCGTACTTTCAGCAGACCGATAATTGTATCGTGTGTGGCTATCCCGCTCCGTATCCCCTTGTGACCAAGAAAACGCTCGCAAGCCTCAATCTGTGACTCCATGCCCAATGGTTCGAAACTTATCACACCTTACCTTTCCTCTTTGCTCGAGAATCCTACCTCCAATCCAATCACAAACAACACTCCCTTGAAGTCAGAAAGCTAGCCTAAAATCATCAACTAAGGTTGAATCAGAAGGAGAGAGCCTTCTCCGATTACAGGTGGGCTAGAACCTGTAATCCAAAGATTGGTTTGTGGTTACCTCGTCCGTATCCCTATTTAGGAGCACTAGGGACAACCTGAGTGATAACACCGCCATTTGTTGCCTTCGAAATCGATTAACTCATACGACCCTTTTGTTAAAACTTGTTTAATTATGAAGGGACTGTACCACATAGGTTTGAATTTCCCTGCCCCCAAGGTGTCCTTATATTGGTCGTAGACCAAGACAAGGTTACCTTTATAAAAGACATGAGGACGGACAACTTTATCATACTAGGTTTTTACCCTTTTCTTATGAGCCTCGTTTACTGTGGCTGCATCTCAACGCTGCTCGTCGAGATGCTCCAAGTGAAGGAGGCACTCTTCGAGACAAGAGGTCTCTGGAAGAAGCTCAACAACTAACTTAAGAGATGGAATTTCACATTCGATAGGAAAGATATATTCCAACCCATAAAATAACTCAAAAGGTGTAAAACCTGTAGCAGTCTTGACGGAGGTTCGGTATCCCCATAGAGTTGGATACAACATAAGATGCCAATTGGATCGATTTTTATCAATTGTCCTTTGCAGGATCATCTTAGGAGTTTTGTTTACTACCTCAACCTATCCATTGGCCTGAGGATAATAAGGAGATGAATGTTCCTACTAGAAACCTAGCTTGAGAGCCAATTTGGACAATAGTTGATTCTGGAAATGACTCCCATGGTCAGTGACATTCTCTCTTGGAATACCGAACCTTGAGATAATCTGATTAAAAAGGAAAAATGCCACTATCTCACTATTGTTTTTATAAGTGGGCATGGCCTCGGCCCATTTCGTGAAGTAGTCGACGACCACGATAATATACTTGTGATTCGTTGCTGAAGGCGGATGAGAAGTCGTAAAATAAATACCCCAGTTAGTAAAGGGACCGACAATGACAACGGGAAAAAGAGGAGCTGGATGTGCATGCATCTTCCATCTATAAACTTGGCACAAGTGACAGAGTTTGACTGCTTAAAAACAATCCTTGAAGAGCAAAGGCCAAACATAACCGGCACGCAAGATATGCTGAGCTGTAGCAAGCCCTCATAGATGACCACCACAAGCTCCGCTGTGGCAATCATTTAGCAAAGACTCTGCCTCCTCTAAGGTTAAACAACACCGAAGGATTGAATCAACCCCCCGACGATATAATGTATCACCAGTGATGACGTAATTTTTAGCGAGGTGATGTAATTTGCGACATTCATCCTTAGAGAAAATAGAGGGAAACTTCGAAGTCTAGAGATAAACAATGATATCTCCATACCAAGGGTTGAGTGAAGAGATGGGGAATAAATGTTTGTCAGGAAAACTTTCCTCATAAACAGTATCCTCTCCACAAGACAGCTTGGAAATTAGCTCGGCAAAAACCATAGATTTCTTGGACTTAGCAGACAAGGACTCGAGATCAAATTTGTGTAGAATGACAATCCATCGATTATATTTGCCACCAATCACTCGCCTACTGAGGAAAAACTGAAACATATTGACTGTTGCCAAGACAAAAGTTTTGCATTGCAGAATATAATGACGGAGCCGTTGGATAGCATGGACAGCTGCCAAGGCCAACTTCTCAACTGGAGAATAGCAAAGTTCAGGACCTATCAAGCCCCGTCTCAAGTAATAAATCACATGCTTTGCAAGAGCATCATATTCCTGAATGAGAACCATACCAATGGTTGATTCTACTGCAGCGAGATATAAAAGGAAGTCCCTACCATAATTCAGTGGACTCAGAAGCGGGGCAAAGACTAATTCCTTTTTCAAAGCATCAAACAACTGTTGCAAAAAGTTGTCCCGTATGAATGGAACCCCTTGCGGAGCAAACGCATAAACCCTTTAGTCATCTCAGCATAATTCCCTATAAACCGTCTTAAGAAATTAGCCTTCCCTTGAAGAATTTGAAGTTGTTGAATGGAGGACGAGGGAGGCAACTGGAGTATTACCTCTACCTTGAAGGGATCAACACTAATCCCTTGATTTGACATGATGAACCCTAACAACCGACTGGACGTAACCGCAAAAATGCACTTGTTCGGATTGAACCGGATTTTATAAAAATGGCATCGCTCAAAAACCATTCGAAGGTGACTGGGATGATGAGTTCTTTTTTGAGAACGAGCAGCGAGATCATCCAAGTATGCTTCGATGATATGTTTGATGTCGTGGAAAGCATATGACATGGCCCGCTGGAAAGTGGCTCCAACATTTTTGAGACCAAACGACATCTTTCTGTATGCAAAGGTACCCCGGGGACATCTAAAAGCTGTCTTATGTTGATCTTCAGGATGGATAGAAATTTGATTATAACCAGAAAAACCGTCCACGAAGGAAAAATTCTCATTACCCGCACACTCATCATTAGTTTGATCAATGAATGGTGTGGGGTAATTATCTTTCAGACAAGCTTTGTTTAAGTCCCTAAAGTCGATGCATACTCAGATTGTTCCTTGCTTTTTATCTATAGGGACTGGATTAGAAACCCAATCGGTAAGAGGAACAGGGTGTATAAAACCTGCCTTGAACAATTTCTCTACTTCGGCTTTAATGGCTGCCGCTTTCCTAGGATTAACTGGCTGAAGTGTGTGACAAAGAGGCTTAGTGTTTTCATACATCTTGATGTCATGCTAAACTATAGAAGGATCAATGCCAGGCATTTCCTCATAAGACCAAGCAAATACATCTCGAAATTCTTTGAAAAGGTCGATGTAAATTTGCACCTCTTCAGGGGAACATTCGATTCCGATGAAGATATTCTCAATCACGTTAGGCTCCCTATAGATGTTTATAGACATTTTTTCTGAGATCACCGACATATTACCTTCAGCGCGAAAGTGTGCTGGAGCCAAAGGATTCGATATCTTACAAACATCACTAGTGAATAGCTTGGAGAACCTAGCTTCCACTTCTTGCAATGGAGGAAGGAAATATGAACGATGGTGTAAGTCTTCCCACAATCAATCTACACCCATCATCACTTCGAGGATTGCTTGTTCAGAAGGTAAAACCGTATCTAAGTAGTCCAAGGCAGAGGTGGAATCAAAGGCCCAAGCTGAGGCTACATAACCCTCAAACTCCTCTTCGAAAGAAGGAGCAGAGTGGTCGTATACGGAGTTAACAATAGACTGATATCTAAGCTTAGCCACAGACATAGAGAATGCCATTCCATTTACTTATCCTTCAGCTAATGTGGTCATAGTTGAAGGCAAGGTCCAAGTGTCTGAAAAATAATGAGTTCGGAAGAACCCTTCTCGAGGAGACTCCTTGGATGATGAAACGACATTGATTCGAGCGATAGGAGAGGAAAACTCAAAGGTACCCGTCAATGAGGAATACATCCCAACTCCTAGATTCTCAGTAGGCAGGTGAGGGTTATCCACTAAGGGGGCAGCAGAGTCAGAAGTTTCTTGAGGATCAACTAGACAATAATCCAATTGATTGACCTTAACGATTTTCCCTTCATGAGGAAAATAGATGACACTAAATAGAGTCGAAACGACGGCATCCATCTCATATACCCAATTCCTTCCTCAGAGGAGATTATAGTCTAGGTTAGCATCTATGACCTCTACTTCAACATTGACGGCCTTTCCTCCAACACATATAGGAAAGGCCGGTATAATCCCATGCAGGTTGTGAGAATGCCCATCAAATGCAGTCAAAAGGGTAGGTGAAGGAACAGCCAAACGAGATCCAATGGCCTTCCAACAAGACATCGACATGACACACGTGGAAGCTCCCTCATCAATAAAGGTGCGAAAAATATTAATCTTTCGGTATGTAAACTTTATCTGGAAAGCCATGTGATGAGGGAGTCACTTTTTGACATTTAACATGTCAAAAGTGAGCACTAAAGAGTTGGTTGGATCAACTGCCCCAATTATCGAGAGTAAAGCACTTCACTGAGCCGGACATGACTGGAGAACCTCTAAAGTAGACATGGCGCATAGACTTTGAGCTAGATCCTCCACAATGGAATAATTTTGGGTAGCCCTAGCATTAGGATTGATAGTCGCGCGTTTAGTAGAACCTTTCGGTATCCGTGGTATAGTCTCAATAGGAGGTCGCTCAATATGAAGGTTGGTATTTCTGGAAGCAGTTTTGTCCTTGGAAGTTTTGGCTTCACCATAATCATGTGACCGAGTAGGCACATGTACATTAGAACCCATCATGAAAACGTTCGATGATTTTTCCCCTTCCTGGCTGCCCCTTGAGGAGGTACTAGAATTTGAACTCGTGCCAGCAAGCAATTGTTGGCCTTGGGGAAAAGGGTTAGTTAAAACAGCTTAAGAACTAGAAGCCCCTTGCTGCCCTAACAAGCACTCAACATCCTGAATCTTTGGGCAGAGATGAGTTAAATGGTCTCCACTACACAACTTGCATGGAAACTTGACTTTCTTTTTAGACTCATTTCTACCCCCACCAGCATTATTGCTGGATTTATTTGTGTCAGCCTTCCCATCATGATTCTTGTTCTTCCCACGTCCTTTCTTTTTCCCATTGGAGTTTTGATTTCCTTTGGGGTTATCAGATTGGATGGCATTAATCGAAGAGGGTTGGGAAGACGAAGTAGTAGATGATGTGACTTGGTTGTTTGAAGCAGTTTGCAATGACAGCTACTGCAATTGGCTCAACAAGTTCACTGCATTCGTGTATACCGATCCAACGATACCATCCCCATGGGGAACTGGCTTCGACTTAGCTATGTCAACCTTTGACCCAAGAGCATCTGGCAAGTATTTTTGTATGATCCCAGACTGAGAGTAGATCAATTCTAATTGTTGGGCCCTAAAAATGGCTTGCTCCTCGGAGTAAACTCCGGACAGCGAGACATCCTTAGAGATCTCAAGTTGTAAAGATTTCAAAAACCATTCGAGATGGTACTCCAGAGGGATTTTGGCTTTTATGAGTCTCTTTCTCTGTCTCCATTCCTGAATATGGCCAGAAATGTGGGTTTCCGTGTCCTGACAAAAATTGGCCAGAAGTTCAGTTATGGCATCATAACGGACGGGCAACTGGAAATGATTTAAAAAAATATTCACTAAGTCGGCAAAAGATGTAAATCTGCCCCCTGGCAACTCTATATACCATTTGGCTGCATTACCAGTCAAGGTGCATTGAAAAAGTCTCAACCTAACTGAATCATCAATAAGGGAGTTCGACGAGCACCACAAATGGAATGTGGTCACATGGTCGCCTGGGTCCTCACTGCTCTTCCCTTTGAATTTTGGAATGTCCGAAGGAAGTTTGGTTGGGACCAGAGGCCAGGCCGGATTATATTTGATTGGATTGTTTGTTAACTTTGTGAGGTCTCTCAAGTTCAAAGTTGCCAGAAACGGAAGCCTAGGAGGACCTTTGGGGTTCCACCCAGACTGAGAAGAACTCCCAAAGTTCTAAAAAGATGGGCCTAGATTTTGGAAGGCACTAGGCTACCCGAAGTAGCCTACAGAACCAGCTAAACCAAAAGGCATGCCTTGTGATCCAGCATAACTCAGAGTTTGACCAACTCCGGCCGCAAAACCTCCATAACTGGCGAAGCTTCCTCCTAAAGGATTATAAGGAGCAGACAACCCTTGATAAGGATCCCATGCAGAGGCTAGGGGAGGAATACTTCAAAATGAACTAACTGTGGAGTATGTCCTATTCCCTTGTTGGCCGAGAAACGAATTCCCAGTTCCCATACTACTAACCGCAGGGTTAGCCCAACCTTGAAAAGGATTGCTACCTTGTCCTAAAGAAGAGAAAGACATAGATCCAATTGTCGGGTTGGAATGTGGTATATGACCACTTCCAAAAGGAAAACCCTAGAATGAACCCGATCCACCCATCATGGATGTGGCGGCACTAAACAGAACTGACGGAATACCCTGTGAATGGGTGCCAAATGGGAAAAATCCAGAACTAAAAGCATTGATTTGAGAGTTTCCATGCATAGAAGGAATGGAGGTAGTCCCAACTAAAGACGTGCTAGCAAAAGACGCGAACAAAGAAGTGGAGGGGATGGAAATCATTCCTCCCGCTTGTACAGATATTGGAGTCTGCATAATCGTAGCACTTGTAAAAGAAGCCATGCTTCCAGTAGTGGTCATCGATGGTAAGTGCATTATGTGACATGGACTTGATGGTCGATGTGTTGGAGACCCAACGTATTGTAACACTTCCGGATGACTAGGAGCCAGGGGAGAATTTGGAGCCACTAACGACTCTGAGAGTTCTTCTACCTCTACGTTATCTTGCATCCGAAAGAGAACTCGAGAAAGTACAAGAGTACTTCTCTCTTGTCCTGTGGAAGTACCAGGTCTACCTTGAGCACTGATGCCCCCGAGGGGAGAATCAATCCCCGATGTGTCAGCTGCCACGGGATGAAACCCACTGGCAATATTACCTCTGCACCTTCTAGGTGAAGGCTCTGAACTTGGTGGTGAAAGACGATGAAGTCTTCGAGACCGTCTAGGCGATCGGTCAGCCACATTGAATTTTTTTTTAAGATCTAACTAAAGACTCAAAAAAATTGAAAGCTAGGCCAACTAGGAGCACAGAACACACACTATAAAGTCCCTAAAAATATCAGCCAGTCAAACAAGTTCCAAGTATTTCCGCTCCAGGTCATTAGGACCGGACACCAAAATACGAGAAAGTGAAGTAAGGGGCCTTCCAAAGATAGTCTGGCATAATGACGGCCCAGTCCTATCAGCGAAGGTAACAGAGGAAGTTATGCTGACCTTCTAACAACAGCCTGTGCCGGTGCAAGCCCCTAAGCTTCGCAAGGGTGCCCTCCAGTAGTACCGTTGAGAGTGATACAATGTCGACCTCAGGTGCCATGGGATTCCCCTCTATAGCCACCTATGTAGATCCCTAGGAGTAGCAACTAAGGTTACCAACTCATATCAGAAGTAAGGCGGAACAGTTGTGAGGTAAGTTTGGACAAGTAGGAGAGGGGGTATCTCTCTTCCCTGTCTTTATAGACCTTCGTGCTTAACTACCAGATTCAGAGCTTTCCTGGTCTTCCTAACGCTATTGGATTTTCACTCACTATTCAGACTCCTATGTTTGAAAATTTAAAATGAACTTGGAGATTTAACTCTCCACACACCTAATCCAAGGCCCTAAAATATCCTAAAACTTGTTGATGTATCTAACTAACAAATATAGAGTTCTAGTATGTTTTAAATTAGCGCTTGATTTTAATGGGTTGTTATTTAAGTCAACGGATAACAGAAGTGAAACTAGTGGTGTTATGATGCAAAAGAAATTAATAAAACCAAACTACATGCACATGCACTTGTTTTTCATTTTTTGATGAAAAGCAACTTCTATAGGGTTTAGAGGAACTTCAAATAAAAGTATGATTTTTCCTCTTTTTCAAACTTCACACCCACAAAAGCTAACAAAACTATAAATGCCTAGAAAGATGCACAAACTAATCCTAATGCAATAAATACATGCCGATGAAAGATTCAAAACTACTCTTAAATCAAAAGATGAAAGTTGCTTATTTATCAATTTTAGATTTGCCACTTAAATGTTTAGATGGAATATAAGTTTTTGTTGCTTATTTCGTCTAAGCACTAAAAGCAAGATGAAGACAAACAAATAGGCACTTTCACTTAGCAAAAAGGAAAACTCAATCAAAACAAAGTTCAAGAAAGCAAAACAAAGTTTCAAGAAATTTCCTTCAAAAGCAACTCAAAAACGACTTTTCAAACATGCTCTAACAAGACTGAAACTTGATGACCAAAAAATAGGCAATGAAGCACTTTGCGAGCTTACGACACAAAACAAGTGGGAACTCAACAAAAAAGGGTGCTTTGAAAGGCTTATAACAATCAATAAGAAGCGATATGAGCATGGCAAAGGAAACCAAAAGATTGAAAAGACAACTTTCAGGAAAGCACGAACAAATGACTTTGAGAAAGCAAGAAAAGCAGATGGTCATAAAACTAGTTCAAACATGCAAACAAAAAAGTCATTAAAACAAAACTCAACACAAATATTGAAGTCAAGCTTTCTGCCCTGAATACACAGAGCAGCCAAGATTCCTTGCAAGAAACCTTATGTGCTTAAGCAAGAAAATAAATGACGGTTGCAAGAAAACTAACAAGACCAACCTTTTCACAATCAGAGAGAAATCAAAGCAAGACGCTTGCGGTAAAACTAAAGACTGACAGAACAATGATTGTTCCAAACTAAATCAGACCAGCATACAATCTTCCAGAAACAAAAAAGATTTCAAAAATCTTGAAAATTAAAGATATACGCGAATGTGTTTGCACGCAGATGCGTGTATACGCGACAAGGCTTAAGGAAACTTGCATATACGTAGGTTCACTTAAGGAAAGATGCATATATACGCTTCTGTAAATAGAGAAACTAGTGTATAAAAAAGCTTCCAAGAAAAACAAAAAAAAAGGTCTGGAAAAAACTGATCAAGGCTCACAGTTCAGGCACTGACTACACAGTAACAAAAGATAAACAGACAGTTGAGCCCTGATTGGCTTGAATACACCCAAACTAGGAACAACAATGATGTTGTCCCCAGTGGAGTCACCAATTCTATTGTGGGATAAACTCCCCTAAGGTCTTGGGTGAATACCCTAGTAGGCTGAAGGTTATCTATGCAAAGAAACACACATTCCATGCAATCATAATGCTACTATAAGCAAACTCTACAACAGGGGGCATACCCGAGGTCCTACGTTTGAGAAGAGCCTCCCAGGGTCCAAACCCTTCTTGGAGTTCCTTCGCTCCTTTGACCTGCAAAACAAACAATTCAAGAAAGTTCAGCAGTATATGGACTAAACATCATAAAGAAACCATCTTCATATTATAAGGAAAGGTAGTTAGTTATGCAATTAAACAACCGATCACATATAAATCATAACATGAATAAAACATGAAGAGGATTTATGTAAGGAACAAGGACATGTGTTTCTTTCATTATAGACAAAGAAAGTACAGAAAAGGAACAATTTCACCTGAGTCATCCTTTCGCAGGCTCCAAGCGGAACCGTCTCCCAGATTTGTCCAGTCTCAAGCCTTTAGCAAACTCCTTCCATGACTTACTCCATGATCTCTCAAGTAGTATGAAATCATCAACACACACAAGGAAACAAGGGTTTCCTGTAGGATGGGGGAAGTGCAGAAGGCACAAGGATCTTCAGACCTGGTCAATGAAATCTCAGCATTGCAATCTTTCTCTCTCTTCTCTCCTCCCTTTGGCCTTCCCATAGAAGCCTTTTTATACTTCTCCCAAAGTAGTTTTTTAGTTGGGAATTCATTGGGAACAGTTGGGCCACGGGTACTAACAGGTGATCAACAGGAAAAACCCACGATCTCCACCCGAAATTAAGGAGATTTTTATTTTTTAAGTGTTTTTATACATATACGCGGGTTGGGTATACACAGACCCGCGTATACATGTGTTTAGCTCAGGGAAATGTCGCGTATAGGGAAAAAACACTGCTTTTTTAAATTTGGGACCAAGTCTGGAAGGAGGGGTTGCCCTAGGCCATGAGTGCAGCTTCACAAACCTCAAGAGTGAGATTTGGATCTATAACAAAGATGGATACTCTACTGTTCAAGGAGTTCGAATTCCAATCTCAAAGGATGATATAGCACAGGTTTCAGGCCTACTGGTCAATGGCATTCGATGGTTTAGTCATAAATACATCATTTTGAATGCATAGCAGGACTTTCTTTTGCCAGGAGAGCAAGTCGAACCTAAAGGTAGGGGTGTTGCACTTCATTCATTCCCACCTCCATGGCCGATGGTGGTAGAATTCGTCAAGCATTACCTCACCTGTGAAGGTCATTACCAGGTAATCTATCAGCATGATTTTGTCTTGTTAAATCATTTGAGACATGTTCGACTATTAAATATGTTGTATTATCTACTTGGGTATCTAAATAATATGTCACATTACTATATGAATGTGAAATACCCACTCCTTTCCCTCACCCATCATCGTCTTGTTCAGATATTAATTCAGAGGGGTTTTTCTCAATAGAATCCTCCTCCTCTTAACAACCCACCCCTAGAACCCCAAGAAGCTGCTGAAATTCCACAAACAGCAACTGAAATTCCCCAAGTAGACACTGAAACTCCTAAAGTCCCTCCTGAAGATCCTCAACAAACTCCTCGAATCCCTCAGCAATTTGAAAATCCTTCCGAACAGCAACTAGGGAGCATTCCTAACCCCCCAAAAATTCCTGCACCCGCATCTACTAATCCAACTAACCCTCCCACCACATCAACTCCATCCCACAATTTAGCAGAATCATTCAGTGCCACTGTCCACATTCCTAGTGATGATTATGATGATAACCTTCCCATTACTAAGCTAAAAAGAAAAAGGCAAGATGAGGTTGCTTCCCTACCAAAAAGACAAACAAGGGCCTCAACTAAAGAAGCCACTATCCCTGATAACCATACCCCTCTAAAGAAACCCATTCACGAAAGGAAAACTACTGCTCTCCCTGCCTTTTTATCTTGAAGACGAATGAGGACATCTACTAAAGAAACAACTGTTATTACCATTCCAAATTCCCCACCTATTAACCTGAAACCCCATACTCCACCACAGTCCCAAGTCCCTGAATCTTTACCTGTCTCACCCTCAGGCACCAAAATGCAAGATGTCCAGGATTTTGTGACATCATCTCTTTAAAAGAATGTATCTACCACACAAGAATAGGCTACTCATTCAGCAGTTGCCACACAAGAACCAGCTACTGATCCACCAAATTTAGATACCCAAGATGATGTACAACATGTAGATGCCCCACAAGAACCAACTACTGATTCAACAATTGCCACACAAGAACCACCTGTTGATGAACAGAAAACAAATGACCTAGATGTAGTTGCCCCACAAGAACCAACTATTGATTTAGCAGTTGCCACACAAGAACCACCTGTTGATGAACATAAAATAGATGACCTAGGTGTAGCTGCCCCACAAGAACTAGCTACTAATTCAGCAATTTCTACATAAGAACCAACTGCTGATGAACAAAACATAGATAACTAGGATATTGCACAAACCATAGCTATTACACAAGAACCAGCTACTGAGTCAACAACTGCCACACAAGAACCATCTTCCGATATGCAAAATTTGGATGCTCAGGATGATGTAGCTGTTACAGATTCAGCTGATGATTCAATAGTTGCCACATAAGAACCACCTGGTGAGGCTCCAAACGATGAAGCTACTACGGAATAGTAGGCCTTTCATTCACTTGAATCAGCTACTGAGACTGCGACTGTTACATAAAGTCCAGTCACCTTAGCTTCCCTTTTGCAGAAAAACAAGTTTCTAAAATTATAATTCAAAGCTTACAAGCAGGAATTAATAACGGCAAGGGAAGCCTAGAACAGAGAGCTTAATTTGTATGCTTTGGCTCATGCAACATCCATAGCTGAGAGGAGTACAGAGAAAGACCACTATAATGAATATATGTGTAGCCAATGTGGTAATATTTATCGTCAAGCTAGTTATAAAATAGTTGAAGTCCCACTGCCTGGAGCCACCCCTACATCTATGTTTGTTGCAATTAAAGAGGAGCACGCTACTGTGACACAAGAACTAGCAGGGCCTTCAAAGATTTTTGAAAAAGAGGTTAAACCACAAATACCTCGGCCTGCTGTGATTACCAAAACTAAAAGTCTTGTATTCCAGCATACAAAGATTGTGTTTACTGAGACTAAACCCTGGCCTACAAAGACTGTGTTTACTCAGACTGAACCCTGGCCTACAAAGACTATCTTCACTCAGACCAGCAGTACTCAAGTACAAATGGATAAATGGAAGAAAGAGTATGTTATGATGTAAGAGAAAATATTGTAGGAACATAAAGCATCATGGAAAAATCACATATATGCAAACTGGGATGTTTTGGAACGGTCTCATGCCCAGAACAAGGAAAATAAACAACTAAAAACTAGATTGTCTCTCATGTTTGATTTGGTTCAAAGATTACTGACCACCAGGAAACCATCCTCTAATTACTCTGTGTTTCTCACAAAACACTTAGTGTTCTTCCAAGTAAAGGCAATCAGAGATGGGTGACCTCATGAGGTATCTACACCTCAACAGTTTATCAAAACTTTCATAGAGGCATTAACCAGTGAACAAAATTTACTCTGTGAACTGTATCTTCATAACGAAGCCATCCCTGAGGATAGGAAACTCAATCTAAATCCCCTAGTGGGTGATATTCAAATCGGGGCCTTTGTTTCTTTCCTTGCCAACCAACTCACATGGCAGAATGCCTTCCTTCCAGCAAGGCATAATGAATAAAATCGTCTTCTGTGGATTCGATCTGAGCCACAAAATGTTGCCATTTTCATTGCTGAATATCATCAATTTTTAAGGCAAAAAGGGATGACCAAGAATATCAGATAGTTACAAGCAGTAGTCTTAAAAGACTACCAACGTTATGTCAAAGCCCAGGGAGCTCTTTCCTTACAAGCAAACAACCTATTTTTGGAACAGTCCCCTAAGGAGAGGAAGGAATATCATCCCTTTAACCCTCTTAATCTTCAAATAGAAATTTCATGGCTACCTAACTATGTCAAATGCATTCAACAATGCACTGAAAAATGGTTAGGAGATCATTTCCATTTCCGTATTTTATGGCTGCCAACACAAGAATATAAGGCTTACTTCAGGTTGTCCAAAAAGGATGAGCTAGTAGCATGGCATAGATTACAGAATGTTCATGGTTTCAGAGACTTGACTAATGGAAACTTCTATACTTACTGCCTAAGTAATTTGCACTACAAGTCCTAGCACTCAGACTCAGATTCAGAGTAAAAGTTGCATGAGCACATGCAACCCTTTCAGTTCGGGGGGATGTTAGGACCTCACATTGACCCTTTTTGACGATATATTTTGCTATTATGTCATCCTTTTCCAACCTATATTTAAAGTTCATATTATTACTTTAACCCATTTTTTCCAAAGGTATGCAACATTTCTTTTGATTACTATACGTTTAATTTATTTTACATATAATTACATTACCTTCATAATTTATTGATTAAAACGGATAGTTGCTGAAATAGTTATCATTGCAGTTTACGTTGCAGAAATAGCCTGGAAGACTGCAGGGTTATCATTACAGGTTACGTTGTTGTAACAGTTAGAACAAGGAGCAAATCCTGTTGCTGAAGCAGTTGTGATTTGCATTTTAGATTCAACAGCAACATAAGACGATCATCGAAGGAGATGCTACATTGGTTGTAACGATCACATTCCAAAGTCAGCATTACCATAACCATTGTAAGAACATTTTGTTAATGGGAAAACTGATTTCCCTATTTTGGTATATTGGGTTAAAGATAGGACTTACAATGCAATCAGTTGTAATAGATGTCTCCTGTTTAAAAAGAGGAGACATCTACATTAGAAGGGGACGGACAAACTATGGGAAGGTCTACCTGAAGGAAAAGAGCTTGAATCTTTTTGTAACATGACATATTGATGGAAGAATAAAATATTGTTCTGAACATTTCTTTCTAGTTCTCGTTTCCTAGGGAATCTTGTGAGGAGGATAGGGCCCACCTTCATCACAAGATTCACCCATTATATTTTTGTAGTGTGTTAAGTTTGCTTCTTATCCATACCTTGTTAAAAGTTCTATTTACTGGATGTTGCTTTTGCATTATTGCTTAACTCTATTTTTTCCAATTGATTGTTGCATTATCTAGTTCATCTATAGTTAATTCATGAGAGTTTTACTGGCAATTGAGTTTACAAAGTGAGTTGGCAAGCATGGTAATCAAGAACAGGTGTTCAAGGTTCCTCCTTTGGGAATAGGGTCATGTTCTCTGTTACAACATAGCTAGTGCTTTCCTTTGCAGACTAATTCCTTTTTCATTATATTACTCTTTTAATGAAATTAAGCATTCTTTGGTAATTGTCTTCAATAGATTGTTTTTACTGTAACTGAGAGTAGAGCTACAGTTTTCTTAGAGCAAGGTGCGACTAGTTTATTTACAACTTTTTATTGCTTTTGAGATTGAGCACATACAATGCATAGTTGCCTTTGAAATAAACAGACTTCCCTGGGTTGAAAATTTATGTAGCACTTAGTTATTTGAATTAATAAGAAATTAAAGTCACCAACAAGAATTACTCAAGAAAAAATAGGTGAAGAGGCCCAGAAGTTGAAGGATCATAGCCCGCATCCAAATCTCAACTTCTACTACAGATTCATTCAAGGAGGTAGGGTGATACCAAAAAAAAATTCCATTCCTCTATTCCTTGAACTTGAAAAAGTGAGAGCAAGGACACATAGGTGGATGAAAATTGCTAAATCAAAAGGGGAGGAAGAGAAGCTACAAGAAATGGGCAGAGAATTAAGTAGCATAAGAGATAGGGAAACAATAATGAAATCTCAGTTAGGGGCTGAGAACACATGGCTATGAAAGCATCTACAGTAAAAGGAAGGCCAATTGGAAACTATGCAAAGTTTATCCATGGAGGAAATTCAATGTAGGATGCCAGCGAAGTCATATGTCTTATACATCAAAGAAAAATTGTTGGAGTTTGGGATAAAAAACATAGCACAAAGAGGAACTATGCCTTTCTAAGAATACAGGAAATTCATTGACCTCTGTGATCAAATAACCCTAGAGGATAGAGCAAAGATATCTCAGTTCTACATAAACAATTTAGCTCTGACAGATTTAAATGTGTTTGACCCAAATCCAATGCTAGGGGACTTACAACTAATGGCCTTGGAATCTTGGATGAGTCACGAGGAACCCAGAGCTGCATAAATGAAAAGGGTATTGGAAAGAGAAGAAAATCCCCTTTTCATCATTGCAGAACAGTCTAACCCAATGGCTGTCATCAACACTCTCAACCTCATTGCAAATGATCCCAAGCTTGCACCATGATACCTTGTTGTATAAGAGGAAGTAGTCACTCATTTTGAAGACATACTAATATTGCTAGGAGATGACAACCAAAAAGCCTGCCAAAGGAGATGGAACACCTTACCCTATAGCCTAATGATCAAAGAATATCATTCTCCTAATAGAATGATGGATGAACTAGAGAGAGTCCCAAGGTATAAGCAAACGTTACAAAGACTCAAAGTTTATTGGATTGGATTGAAACTCATCCCACCATTGCTTTTAGCTATGTTAGAGGGGAGAAACGAAGAAGAAGAAAGAAAGAAGTGGGAAGAAATAGAGAGGAATACAGGGTTTTATCGACAAGAGGAGGAGACTAGAGAAGAAGCCTGGAATGTCAGGGAGGCCACCAAAGCAATGAAATACTTGGACATAGATTGAGTTTCTCAGAGGATGAGCAACATTTTCAGTATGGGGGTGATGATAAGGCTCATCAACAGGTAAATTATATCGACCTTAATGAACCTCCAACTTACTAAAATCAACTTTTATCATCATTCTTTACATGTTTTAATTATGTTTTGCTTAATGAGGAGAGTAAAGATGAGATTTCATGTATATTGGTCTAGTGTGCATTGATTACAGGATTTTGAAGCAAATTTTGGCTAATTAAAGTGCAGGAACTTGAATTGAGACAAGAAAGAGTAATTCTAGGAGATAGGATCTCCCTCCTTAACTCCTCACTCACTCGAAGATTCATCAATCAAATCTCATCAAGCTCAAAGTTGCAAGAAGCCGAATCATGAAGTTCATTAGCATCCAAGCTAGTGACAGCTGAAGACTAGTTGATCTCTAGATTGGAGCCAAGCCTCCCTCAATTTAAAGAAGTTGTTGGTAACTTCAGTTGTATAAATAAAGAGGCCTAGGGCCTCATTACGATTCAGATTTTTTGTTCAAGATACCTAAGCCGTTTTTGAGTTGAAGCATTGTAACCAAGCACTCTTATGTATTTCTAATTTCATTAATGAAAATGAGCAGCATTTTCTAGATCTAGCACTGATTGGACTTAGAGGGCTGAAGCTCTTTTGTTAGAGCCCAACCCTAGGAACATAGGTTCCTCTTGTTGTATATGTATTCTTAGGCTATACTAATAGTTAGTTGTTAAATTGATTTTGTTATTGTTAATTTGCACATATTGGTAGATTTAATTAGTTTGCTTCCATTTGTGGATAGTTCTCACAATATGACTGTAATGATAAGGATATATTCCAAAAATGCTGACAGCAAGTGGTTTTCACCTCATTTCTTCCTTTCAAGGACCATAGTTTGAGGAACACTTCTCATTCAGCCCAAAAAGATAGAATTCTTTTTTTGTGTGTAATGTAGGGTTTTCTTGCTAATTAGGTCATTACCTTCTGGTTTCATAGGGTAAGTTGCAATTGGTATTTTTTGATCTCTTAGGTTTTATACTAATTTCATCTTGCTTTGATATTGGTTTTAAGCACTTCCGTGCATGCACTTAGCAAGTAAATGGTGACAACTCTCTTTCCTTCTATTTGAATAAACCCTTCTTGTCTTTGATGAAGTTATGAATGAATTCCAAGAATGATGTTTGCTATTGCAGGAGTTCTAAATTATAGGGAGACCTAACCTCATTAGCCTCAACCAAGCCATATCCACCCATGATTACCAAAAGTCACTAAGGTCTGAATTTGGATTCTTGTCTTATGAGGGAAGCTTGCCATCTTGATTGAGCAAATCCAACCATCTCAAAGCTTTGGCTTGAGTTCTAAATAAGTCCCTACCACTCCCACCTTCTAGACCACTCCCTAAGCTTTCGGCCTGTTCTTGTAGTAAAACATGGGATCCTGTAGGTGAACTACTACCTTCCTATAGACATCCTGTAGGAAAACCTGTAGTAGACTGTTTTGAGCCCGAATTGAGAAAAATCATCACTAAAAGCTTGGATTAGGTCCCTACTTGCCCTCCAAGTGATCTAAACCATTATACCCCTTTTCCTTCACACCTGTCTCCCCTGCCAAAGAACCAAGAAAGATTAGCATTTACATTTATCGAGAAAAAAGATAAAAAGAAAAAAGTTCTTTGATATTTATTCTTGCACATAGCAGTTAGCGCTCTCTAGATCAGATTTCATTCTTAGAATAGTTAAAACCTCACATGTTTTCAATTAGGGTTATTTTGCAAGAAAAGTATGTTAGCAAGTAGATAAAGGATTTCATGTTGTTTTGCAATCATTTCTTTCAGTCTTTCCTTCATGCAATAGAAATCATTTCTTTTCTTCCAATTAGGGTAAATTTCCCTTCACCAAGTTGGTAATAAAACTTCTTCTAGTCAATAAAATGTTGGTTTGAGTAACCCTAGTGGTCTATCACCCTAGATCAACAGTCACAAAGAGTAGACCAATTATATATATTTTTGTATACAACACTGTCACCTCCATGTTTGTATGAACCCCGGGTTGATCAAGTAAAGCCGGTAGCCCTAGCAGTTGCAGTATCCTTTCTGCAATACTGGTGCTCATCACTTTTTGGCACTGTTGTCGGGGAGGTGTTTGAGTAGATGTGATTTTTTTCTTTCTTTCTTCCCTTTATTATGTCTTTCATTCTGTGATTATTTATATTCAGTAAATAGTTGCAATTCAGTTTTATTTTCTTTCAATTATGAAAGTAGTTTAAAACTCAAAAAAGAAAAAAAAAACTCCTTTCATGCCTTGTAGGAATAGGGATAGCTTAGGAAAATTCCTTACTCACAACCTTCCCTCTTCTTCGTTGGTTGTGAGTAAGAGGACCCCTTAGGAAAACAACTAGGGATTTTTGAAGAGCCTATAGGCGAAGAAGAATAAACCATTCCAACTTACATAATGACTGAAAATAGAAATGAAAGGGGAGATAGGGAAAGAATTGAGGGTGCTTTTACCATCAGAGAAACTAATGGGGATACCAAGATGAGAAACATAAGCCCCTCTAATCTTCCTCACTTCCATGGACTGACTTCTGAAGACCCAGATACTTTTCTGTCTGAAATTGTTGTCATATGAAGAACTCATGATTACATCTCTAATGATCAGAATTTGAAATTATTCCCATCAACTCTCAAGGATGCAGCCTTGAGCTACATCCTTCCTGGTCTACACCTTCTCCCTAGTCTTTTGCACCTCAATACCGTTCCAAATTGGCCAACAAACCATATCGGGCATATACTCCTCCATAATGTCAGTGGAATGTACCACCCCAGGGGAGGAGGTCCCCATACAACCAAGCTACAACTTTATTTCCTTCACCACAACCTCAACAAAAGCTCCTACACCCTACTCCACCTAACCTGCCTCATATGCCTACCCAACCAAATCCAACTTCGAACGACAAACAAGCACAACAAGTTTACAGTGGAGAAGCATCCTACCCTACCTATGCTGTGGCAATTCATGAAATTAACCTTAGGTACGGGAGAGTGCTAACGGATAATCAACCTCCATCTCCACCTATGGAGGGTGGGGAGGAAAGAGAGGGAAGCGTGACTAGAATGAATCCATCCCCCTTTCCTGAAAGGTTAACCCATCCACTCCAACACACCCCAGAAGAGACTAAACTTCTGGGTGATTTGAAAAATATGTGTGTCAAACTCCTGCTTCTCTAAGCTATCAAAGATGTCCCCATTTACAAAAATCTAATAAAGGAGAAGTGTTTCAAACATCTAGGGAGGTGAAAGAGAGACACCCCTACCATTAATGTCCTTGGAGAGTTGTCTGACTTAATGATGGGGCAGGTAATTTGCCCAATGTATTTAGATCCTGGGAGCCTTGTAGTAGATGTACACATCGATGGCACCATTGTCCCCCATACCTTGATTGATCTTGGGGCTTCCATCAATGTACTAACTAACGACACTATGCTCAATCTCAATCGCCAGGGATCATTAAGGAAGATCATGACACTCTTGCAGCTTGCAAACCAATCCACAGTAGCCCCATAGGAGATTTTTGACGATGTGATGGTCTCCATTTATTCTTCGGAATACCCTGTTGACTTCTTAGTTCTCCAGCCTAAGACCAAATTCAATGGTTATCCTCTTATCCTTGGGAAGCGTTGGATAGCCACTGCTGATGCCTACATAAGCTACAAGGATGGAAATATGACTATCAAAATTGGGCATCTGTCCAAACCGTTGGTCTTGTATCCTCCTACTCAGCCATCCCTAGAAGATGACTTACCTTTATGGCTAGAAGAGGAGGAAAAAGATGAAGTCTACTCCTCCCAAATCTACACCCTAGAAACTACCATAGGAGGAGGACAACCTGATGAAGATGATTTTATTGAACACATCCTCCAAAATCAAACTCCCAACACCATGTCTCTGGAGGAAGTAGTAAAGGAAACCAATGACAACCATCAGATCAATGTATGCTTATCTGACTCAAACCCTACTTGTGTCAAGATAATAGAATTTGGCCCTGAAAAACATTGAAAATCAACCCCTCTTTCTATACACCAGGAAGAAGAGTTATGTAACATGCTAAGAGAGAATTTGGATGCCTTTTCTTGGAATTAAAAAGAAATGAAGCAAACGCACCCCTTAGTGTGTACTCACCACATTTACATCAAGGAAGGTTTCAGGCCAGTCCGCTAACCCCAAAGAAGAATGAATCCAACTCTCAAGGATATAGTCAAAGAAGAACTGCAAAAGTTGTTGTATGTAGGATTCATTTACCCTATCTTGGACAGTGAGTGGGTGTCCTCTAGTGTTGGTTCTAAATAAAAATGGAAAGTGGAGTATTTGTGTGGATTATAGAGAACTAAACAAAGCCAGAAAGAAGGACCATTTTTCTCTACCTTTCATTGACCAAGTATTAGATGGCCTGGCAAGAAAGAATTTCTTCTCTTTCCTCGATGGATTCAGCCCAAAGGACCAGGATAAAACAACCTTCACCTGTCCTTGGGGTAATTTCGCTTATAGGGTCCTTCCTTTTGGTCTACGCAATGACCCTACCACTTTCTAGAGAGAAGTCCTGAGTTTCTTTGCAGAACTAGTTCCTGATGCAGTAGAAATTTATATGGATGATTTCACACCCTATAGGTGTGACTTCCAGGAGGATCTCTCTAACCTAGGAAAGGTGTTAAACAAATGCATTGAAATGACCTTATCCCTTATTCCTAAAAAATATGAATTTTTAATGACTACATGGACTGTTCTAGGTCTCTGAATATCCCAGGAAGGACTGCAAGTAGACCCAAATAAGATAGCCATCATCAAAAGGGTCGCAACTCCACAAAAGCAGAAGGATGTAAAAAGTTTCTAAGGGTTAGTAGGGTACTATAGGAGATTTATAAAATATTTCAACAAGTTAGCTTCTCCCTTATTTGGGTTATTGGACAAAGACTCTGAATGTTTATGGTTAGAAAGTTGCCAAGAATCCCTAGACACCCTAAAGGACAAGTTGACTAGTGTACCTATTCTCCAAGGCCCAAATTGGGCTCTTCCTTTTCACATTAATTTCAATGCCTCTCACAAAGCTATAGGAGCAGCTCTAGAACAAATAGATGACAAGCTACCTTATGCCATTTACTTCATCAGTAAAAATATGTTGAAAGTCGAGTTAAACTACACAGTGACTGAAAAATAGCTCTTAGCTATTGCACATTCATTGAATAAATTGAAACATTACATTATTGGTTACCATACATTTTTACATACCAACCATGTTGCGATTAAATACTTGATGAACAGACCTGATGTAAATGCCCTAATTATTAGATCATTACTTTTATTGCAACAATTTGATCTAAATATTATTGATAAGCCTGACAAAGAAAATGTAGTTGCAAATTTTTTATCCAGATTGACTCTGCCTGCAAGGGAGAAAGGAATGGTTGATGATTAGCTACCATATGAAAATTTATTCTCCATTTCAGTTTTCTCTCCATGGTTTGCTGACATAAAACCCTACTTGGTATCTGCACAGTTCCTCCCAAATTTGTCCTCTAAGGAAAAGAGCAAAATCATAAGAAAAAGCGCCCCATTAACTTGGATTGGGGGAAATCTCTTCAAGCTAGGTCTAGATCAAATTCTGAGAAGATGTGTCAGGGAAGAGGATGTCTTTGACATCCTTTTGGACTGTCATGATGGACCTTATGGAGTTCACTTTGTAGCCAAAAGAGAAACATTCAAGGTACTACAAGCTAGCCAATACCGGCCCACTCTCCACCAAGATGTAATAAGGTATACTAGTGAGTGTGATTGGTGCCAAAGGATGGGGAAGTCTACCCATAGGGATGAAATGCCCCTACAAACGCAAGTGACTTTCGAGCCATTTCATGAGTGGGGCATGGATTTCACAGGGCCCATTGACCCTCCATCCAAACAGAAGAAGTACATCATTATGTGCACCAACTAACTAAAAAAATGGGCTGAAGCTAAAGCTATCAAGGAAGCAATAAAAGAAAAGGTGGCTAAATTCTTGAGGTAGAATGATTTTTATAAGTTTGGATACCCTAGAGAGATGGTCACTAATCAAGGCAATCAATTTACATCTCACATGATTGAAAATCTGTTAAGCCAGCATAATATCAAGCACAAAAAATCCTCCCCTTACCACCCACAGGCTAATGGGCAAGTGGAAGTAACCAACAGAGCATTGGAAGGCATGACCAAGGTGATTAGCAGAAACAAAAAGGATTGGGCAGACATATTGGTGGAGGCCACCTGGACCTACAACACTACCTGGAAGACCACCACTTGCTTCACTCCTTATGAGCTAGCCTATGGGAAAAATTCCATGTTTTCCATTAAATTTGAAGACAACACCATAAGGTTGGTAGCACAAGTAGATCTAGATATCAGAAGGGCACAATAGGAAAGATTGGTCAAGCTAAATGGATTAGATGAATTTAGGATGGAGGCCCTCCTGCACATAGAAGTGACTCAAGTACAAAGGAAAATCTCGCATGACAAAAATATCAAGGAAAAATTGTTTCAAGAAGGCAACTAGACCTTTCTGTATGACTCCCGGTACAAATATTTCAAAGGCAAGTTAATGACTAGATGGTTGGGACCATATGTGATACAAACGTTCAATGACAATGGCATTGTTGAAATAAGAACCATCGATGCAAAAGGTATCCCTTGTCAACATGTACCGGTTAACGGTCTACAAGAAGCCCTTATCAAAGTAGGAATTCATCAGTAGCATCAGCAACGAAGTGATGGTGATTGGAGTAGTTTCAGGTTCAACCTCACCAAGTTCCTAGAGAAAAGTAAAATAAAAATAGAAAAAATAAAGGGACCCAGGTGAAAACCTCCATGAGGCACGTGAGTCGAAATTTTGGGTTGAAAACCTCTTGAGGCAGTCCAAGAGTATTTAAAAAAGAGAAAAATAAAATATCTCTAGGTGAAAACCTCTTTTGAGGTGCCCAGGGCAGGCAACAAGGATGAAAATCTCCTTCGGGGCAACCTAGTTGTCTTTTCAAAAAAATAAAACAAGAAGAAAAATAAAAATTCTGCTTTTTGCATGTTTGTAAGAAGATGATGTCCATAGGCTACAGAGGACAACATGTGTTGGGATGGGGTCCCCTAGGTCAATTTTGGGGCAAAAACCCAAATTTTAATGTAAAAAGATGTTAAGTTTCACAAATTGTGGACGCGCAGTGCAGAGTTAGTTAGGAGTCAAAAAGGGTTTCTACCCTTGTTCATGTAAAAGATGAGTCATTTTTTGAGATCTACACATGGTTCATGGACAAAGGGATTGCATAAATAGGTGTGTCATAGAGAGTCTATGGTAGAGATCTTTGCGTTGTCTATGGGTACGAGAGAAGTAGTCTAGCAGAGATAAGTAAGTCTTAGAGTGGAGAGAGGCTCTGCAGCTGAGTGTGCAGAGGCCTAGAGTAGTGTCTGCAACTGAGTGCGCAGACCCCTCCAGCTGAGTGCGTAGGATGTTTTAAGTCTATAAGCCTTTACTAAAGATCAATAAAGAAGACACTTGCAGATATTCCTGTGTTTTATCTCTTTGGTTCTGTCATTTATGAACCCGATATATGCTATGATGAATAATGTCTTTATGAAATCATGATATATTGATGCACAAATTTACTTGATTCATATTATTACTGGAACACAATTAATGTTAAGTGATTACGCAAAGATCATAACACTTTCTATTAAAGTTATTGAACAGTTCGGTAGATCTAAGTAAATACCGTTCTAACGAGAATCTATGGTGTGTGTAAGTAGGTAATTTTCTTGTTCAAGGTCCACAAAAGCCATTCGTAGGCCTTCACGGAGGTCTAGAGGCCAATTAAGGGAAGTTACAGTGATAAGCCATAATGGCTTAGAGATTTGCGCGAAGGCAAATCTAGGTCATGAAAGGACATCACACTGATATTTGTATGCGGAAACTTGGTTCCAACATCCCCCCATATTGCTTTGGGTGAGACTGTAGGTTTTAACCCCATACAGAAATTACATGCATACGAATTCTAAAACGCAGAAAATAAACAATGCGAGAGCATAACACATATACACAGATATTCTCCCCTAGATCCAAAAACCGAGACTACCAACATGATTTGTCATTATGTTCCTTTCAATGTTACAATACATATTTATACATGCCGAAGCATCCAATACCATGGACAGAAAACCATCAATACAAAACCATGGACCGAAAACCATCGCGTCCAAAACCATGTGCGAAAAACATGCACAAAACCATCGGTAGGTCCACCCAACCTAATATTGGGTACAGACCCCATAGAGTGGGGTTACCTGCACCCCTCAAACCCCCTGTGACTCCTACCGCTATGCAATCAAAGTAACGAAGGGGGGGCTCTGACCCCATTCTAACCCCCCAGTTAACTACGTGGCCTAGTCTTGGAAAGAATATAACACAACCCAACATTCTCCCAGTTGTTGTTTTCTTTCCATAGGGGGCCACAAGAGAGCTTAGTCATTTATCTAGCCCTGCAACGCCCATTTTTTCTCTACACCAAGAAAACTGCTCAGAGCTCATAGATTTTTTCGATGCATCTGTAGTATTCTTCAAAATGTCCACCTTTACCAATAACACCTTTTTGTCTATCATATCCCTCACAAAGTGATACTGAACATCAATGTGCTTTACATTTGAATGATATGCAGGGTTCTTTGCCAAGAAAATTGCACTTTGGCTATCACAGTCTATCCTTATAGCTCCCTATACTAAACCCATACTTGAACACAATCTCTGCAACCAAACCGCTTCCTTGCTTACATGAGTGGCTGCGATGTATTCTACCTTTGTAGTTGATAGTGCCACTATAGCTTGTTTCTTACTCATCCAACTGACTGCACCTCTAAATAGGTTAAACACATACCCACTTGTATATCTTCTATGATCTAGATCTCCAGTCCAATCTGCATCAACAAAGCCACGAATATCTAACACCCTATCCAATCCTGGTCTTCCTTGGTAGCACAAACAATAATCACTAGTGCCACACAAATACCTGAAAACCCGCTTCACTACTGTCTAGTGCTCCTTCCCTGGTTTTCACAAAAACCTACTCAATACTCTACTACATGTGCAATGTCTGGTCTAGTACAAACCATCACATACATTAGGCTACCAACTGGACTTGCATATGTAACACAGGACATGTCGTCTTCCTCTTCTTGTGTCTTGGGACACTATTCAATAGATAACTTTACACCTACAGGAATAGGAGCCTTCACTAGTTTACTATACTTTATATTAAACCTATACAATGTTGTCTCGACATAATTCCTCTCGTTTAACCAGAGCTTCCACTTTCTGCGATCGCTTTTAATTTCCACTGCTCGCCATTTTCTTTCACCACCAGAATTGATCCCACAGATATCCCACTAAACAGGGTCTACTACAGGCTCGAGCAAAACCCCTCAGCAGCAAAGGCGTCCCCTTGAAGCCAAAACAACTTTGATACCAAATGTAGGTTTTAACCCCATACAAAAATTACCTACATACAAATTCTAAAACACATAAAATAAATAATGCAAGAGCATAACACATAAAACACATATGCACAGAGATTTCCCTTGGATCCCAAAACCGAGACTACTAGCTTGATTTTTCATTATGTTCCTTTCAATGTTACAATACATATTTATACATGCTGAAGCATCCAATACCATGGACTAAAAACCATCGTGTCCAAAACCATGGATCAAAAACCATCGCATCCAAAACCATGTGCAAAAAACATGCACAAAACCATAGGTAGGTCTGCCCAACCTAATATAGGGTCCAAAACCAAAATTTTCCAGAGCGCTACCTTGGACCCCATAAAGTGGGGTTACCTGCGTCCCTCAGATCCCCTGTGACTCCCCTCACTACGCAATCGGTGCAACGAAGGGGGGGCTCCGCCCCCTTCTAACCCCCTGATTAACTACGTGGGCTAGTTGTGGAAAGAATATAACACAACCCAAGAGAGACCTTAGTCCGTGCTATGTAGATTGATGCCGAAAGGGCCAGTAGTGTAGGGATTTGTTTGGTACAACTAAATATGAACTTGCGTTAGGACCCCCTATGCCAACAACAAGCCCTACCAAAAACCATGTTTTCCTTTATCCATCTCATCTACTCAATACTCCCCATGTTCTTCCATCCATACTCCACTGTAGATGCCAATTCCAAGCAATTTTGTGCTTTCTACAGGATTCCCTATAATACTTCAGGAGTTTCCTGTAGGTTTTATAGGAGGCCTTGAAAAGTTTTAGGAAGGGAAGTATAGTGGAAAAATGGTGACAGAAGCCTGTTTTGGGTTATGAAAAGAGTCGTTGACCTCACCATACCCCAACCAAGACCCTCCATGACCATGTCACCACTATATCCATTAAAGAAATCAAGTTAGAAAATAGAAATAAAATAAAAAAACGTCAAAAAGATACATGCCGTAGTAGCATATGCCATCTTCCATTCCATAACCACATCCTCCACTCATTCCAATACCCATTCAACTTTAGAAGCTGAGAAGAAATGAAAAAGTTCAAGAAGAAGGTAGTTACAAGACATCCTGTGGGAATTCCTATAGCATTTATCCCACAAAAAATACCACAGAAACTCCAATCCACCTTCACCACAAGGATCACAGTGGTGAGGAAGCTCCTCTAGAGCTTAGCAACAACAAAATCTAGCACTTGTACATCATTAAGGGATCAAGTCATCAACAAAATAGGAAGAAAAAAAAGTAGTTGAAGAATATGAAGCAAGGTCAAAGAACAACGAATTAGCACCACTCTCTAACATGCATCAGTGAAGAAAAGGAACAACAAGTATGTCATCTCACCAACACTCCCTCTTAGGTACAAATATGATTAAATTGTAGGACTGAGGTAGGAATTTGATTTTATAAGCGAAGGTGGCCAGTTAACTTGGACACTGTCGGTCAGATAATGAGAAGAAAAACAGTTAGTCAACTCCACACGTGGTAAGGGCACATCCAAAAAAGGGGAATGAATAAAAATAAGTGGTTAATTTAGAAAGAATGAAAGTTGGATATGATTACGAGGAAAGGTGATGTGATTAACCTATAGTGGGACCAACGGTCCGAAAGCAAGTATTTGTACTAGGCCAGCTAGCACATCACCTAACAAAATTATCCACAAATAGAAATAATCACTGACTCACATGTGAAGTATTAGCTATTTTTAAAATATGAAGGCAGAGGCAACTTCAAGGATTCATTGAAAGAAAAGTTACTCTCGGCATGCCTACAATGGCAACTTACAGGAAACAATCAACATCTTCAACAAACAAGAGCACTTATAGGAAACTATAGGAAGGCTATAGGATATAGAGAGATTTAGCACACATAGTTGCAAGAGGACACTGAGGGCAATCAATTCAAGAGTTCTCAACACTAGAGAATAGGAAAGGGAGGTAGGTGCCATACCTTCTATGTTTTTCATCTAAAAAGAAGTAATCCTCCTCTATTTGTAGTATTTTCTATACTCATAAAGGTAGATAGAATTCAGTGACGATTAGTGAAGGATAAAGTTTGAAACCTCATCACCTACCAGAGTTCTCAACCTACAGCCACCAAAACTTCACTCAAACAAGAATTGCCAAAAAATATGACAGGAGGTTTCAACAAAAGAGAGCCCACCAACACAACTAGAATATACCAGCATCCTATTGTGGTAGAAATATTTACAAGGCATTAATGGATGGGGTTCTTTGAGGTACTAAGGGGATATGAAGATGATGTGGCTAGAGAATTTGGAATGCCACTCATACCTCTAACTAGATCCAGTGCCACTACTGTAGTGAAGGGTTTTTTAGTGGAAATTACCCCTAAGAGTATTAGTAGGATAAATACACTCCCATAGGTCTACAATGGAGAAAATAGGACAAGACTAACAAAACTCTTGCAAAGAAAAGTTTTTTCTTGGAGAGAGAAGAACTAATTGAAGACAAAAATGGGGTTAGAAGGAAAAGGATTCCATATCCCTGGAATGAGGTGAGTTACCACATCACAAATTATATTTCTTGTGAAGGGAGATACAATGTAGTGTATGGATACCACTTTAGACTTCTCTATGAGAAAATATTTGGAGAAGAGACACCTCCTCATAACAAACTTAGTATACCTAATTTTCTATTACAATAAATGATAGACATGAGCATCAAGGTGCAAGAGGGAAAACATCAGCAGATAACAGATGATGGGTTGATCAAACTCATCCTGGAAGATGCTCTACACAATTTAAGAATCCCTATTGCATGGTCAACATTTGCATACATGCAGGAAGAAGGAGAAATTTGAGCCATTGAGTATGACAGAAGCCCTATTGCTAGTGAAGAAGAAGAAGAAACAAAGGATGAAAAATAAAAAGAAACAAAGGATGAGAACGAAGAAGAAAAATAGGATGAAGAAAAAGAGTTTGATGAAGAATAAGATGAAAAATACGATGAGAAAGTCGATAAGGTATAGGAGGATGAACAAAATTATGAAAATAGAGTAGGGAAGAAGGAGAATCCCCAAGGGTGTCTCCAAAGCCTACAGTGAAGGAGGCCAAAATTTCTCTAACTTCCCTAAGTACACATTTCAAATCAAAGGGAAAGAGACAAAGGAAAACTCCACTTTACTTCAGGACAAGGAAGAGCACTAGGATTAGACAAGGGAGACCCCAAACCCCTACCAAAACTCCAATTGTCATAGAGGATTCACTAAAAAAACAAGAGAAAGAAATCCCTCTATGGAAGAAGGAAGGAGAAGGAACACTAACATAAGCTTCTCCCAAGTCACCAATAACCTATGTTAGGAGACCTGTCACCGGGTCAACCTCAACAAATGGAAAATTTCTCCTATAGGAAACATGGTCAGACCTACAAGAAGAAAAAAAATCATATAAGAGACCCTGTCAGACCTACATGAAACACAGAAGAAAGATCAGGAAAGGATGCAAGGGAAAATGGAAGGAAAAGAGGAAGGAATTACTCAAGAAAAACTAGATGAAGAGGCCTAGGAGCTGAAGGAGCCTTGCCCACAGCCAAACCTCAGCTCCTACTTCAGATTCGTTGAAGGAGGTAGGGTGAAAGCACAAAATTTTTCCATTCGTCTTTTCTTTTAACTTGAAAAAGAGAGAGAAAGGACACATAGGTGGATGCAAATTGCTAAATCAAAAGGGGTAGAGGATGTATGCCACATGGAAGAGAAGCTGCAAGAAATGGGTAGACAATTAAGTAGTATAAGAGACAGGGAAATAATAATGACATCTCAATTAGAGGTTGAGAACACATGGCTAAGAAAGCAACTATAGGAAAATGAAGGCCAATTGGAAACTATGGCAAGTTTATCCATGGAGGCAATTCAATCCAAGATGACAACAAACTCATATGCCTTATACCTCAAACAAAAATGGCTATAGTTTGAGAAAAAAACCCTAGCACAAAGAGGAACTATTCCTTTCCAAGACTACAGGCAATTCATTAACCTCTGTGATCATAGCACCCTAGAGGATAGATAAAATATATCTGAGTTCTACCTACACAATTTAGGTCTGACATATTTAAATGTGTGGGATCCAAATCCAAAACTAGGGGACTTACAATTAATGGCCTTGGCATCTTGGATGAGTCACAAGGAAGATAGAGCTACAAAAATTAAAAGGGTATTAGCAAGAGAAGAAGCAGAACCCCTTTTCATCAGAGCAAAACAATCTAACCCAATGGTTGTCATCAACACTCTCAACCTCATTGAAAATCATCCCAAACTTGCACCATGATACCTTTCTATACAAGAACAAGCCATCACTCATTTTGAAGACAAGTTAATATTGCTAGGAGATGACAGCCAACAAGCCTTCCAAAGAAGATGGAACACCTTACCCTATAGCCTAAATATCAAAGAATATCATTCTCTTGATAGAATGAGGGATGCACTAGAGAGAGTTCCAATGTATAAGAAAACATTATAGAGACTCAAAATTAACTGTACTCGATTGAAACTAAGCCCAACATTTCTTTTAGGTATGTTAGAGGGGAGAAAGGAATAAGAAGAAATAAAGAAATGGGAAGAAATAGAGAGGAATGTAGGGGTTTATCCACAAGAGGAGGAGACTACAGAAGAAGCCTAGAATGTCAGTGAGGCCACCAAAGCAATGAAAGACTTGGACATACATTGAGTTTCTTAGAGGATGAGAAATATTTTCAGTAGGGGGGTGATGATGAGCCTCATCAATGGGTAAATTATATGGACCTTAATGCACCTTTAGCTTACTAAAATCAACTTTTCTCATCATCATTTACATTTTAAAATTATTTTTTGTTTAATGAGGAGAGTAAAGATGAGATGTGATGTCTAGTGGTCTAATGTGCATTGATTGTAGGTTTTGGATGAAATTTTGGCTAATTAAAGTGTAGGAAATTGAATGGAGACAAGGAAGAGGGATTCTAGGAGACATGATCTCCCTCTTTAACTCCTCACTCACTCAAATATTCCTCAATCATATCTCATTGGATTGGAGTTGCAAGCAGTCAAGTCATGAATTTCATTGGCAACCAAGCCAGTGACAGTTGAAGACTAGTTCATCTCGAGATTGGAGCCAAGCCTCCCTAAATTTGAGGAGGTTGTTGGTAAATTTAGTTGTATAAATCAAGAGGCCTAGGGCCTCATTACGATTTAGATTTTTTGTTCTAGATAGCTAAGAAGTTTTCAAGTTGAAGCATTGTAACCAAGCACTCTTATGTATTCCTGATTTATTTAATGAAAATGGGCAGCATTCCCTTGATCCAGCACTGAGTTGAATCATTGGGCTAAAGCTCTTGGGTTAGGGCCCAAGCCTAGTAGTAGAGTCTCCTCTTGTTGTATATGTATTCTTAGGTAATACTCATAGTTAGTTGTTAAACTAATTTTGGTATTGTTAATTTGCAAGTATTGGTAGATTTAATTAGTTTGCTTCCATTTGTGGATAGTTCTGACAATATAATTGTAGTGAGATGAATATATTCCAGAAAGGTTGAAAACAAGTGGTTTTCAACTCATTTCTCCTTTTTAGGGATCATGGTTTGACAAACAGTTCTCATACAACCCAAAAAGATAGAATTCTTGTTTTTTGTGTAATCTAGGGTTTTCTGGCTAATCAGGTCATTACCTTCCAATTTCATAGGGTAAGTTGCAATTGGTATTTTCTTATCTGTTGGGTTTTTCACTGATTTCATCTTGCTTTCATATTGGTTTCAAGAACTTCCATGCATGCACTTAGCAAGTAAATGGTGACAACTCTATTTTCTTCTATTTGAATAAACCCTTCTTGTCTTTGATGAAGTTATGAATGAATGCTAAGAATGATGTTTGTTGTTGTAGGAGTTCTAAACTATAGGGCAGCCTCAGCTCATCAGCCTCAGCCAAGCCATCTCCACCCATGATTTCCAAAAGTCACTAAGTTCTCAATTCAAATTCTTCTCTTCTGAGGGAAACTTGCCCTCTCTGTTGAGCAAATCCAACCATCTCAAAGATTTGGCTTGATTTCTAAGTAAGTGCCTACCACTCCCATGCTTTTTTCGATCCTTATTCACCTTTTCCAGGCTCCATCCCACCTTTTAGACCACTCTGTAAGCTTTGAGCTTGTTCCTGTAGTAAAATAGGGGATCTTGTAGGTGAACTAGTAGTTCTAGTAGACATCCTGGAAGAAAACCTGTAGTAGCCCGTTTTGTGATCGAATTGAGAAAAATCATTATTAAAATCCTAAATTAGGTCCCTACTTTCCCTCCAATTCATCCAAACCATTATACTTCTTTTCTTTCACACCTTTCTCCCTTGCCAAAGAACCAAGCAACATTAGCATTTACATTTGTCAAGAAAAAAGATAAAAAGAAAAAAGTCCTTTCATATTTATTCTTGCGCACAATAGTTAGCACTCTCTAGATCAAATTTCATGCTTAGATTAGTTAAAACCTGAAATGTGTTCAAATAGGGTTCTTTTGTAAACAAAGTATGTTAGCAAGTAGATAAAGGATTTCATGTTGTTTTGCAAGTATTTCTTTCAGTCTTTCCTTCAAGCAATAGAAAACATTTCTTTTCTTCCAATTAGGGTAAATTTCCCTTCTGCAAGTTGGTAATCAGACTTATTCTAGTCAATAGAAGGCTGGTTTGAGAAACCCTAGTGGTCTATTGCCACAACTCAACAGTGACAAAGAGTAGACCAATTACATCTATTTGTGTATACATCATTTTCACCTCCAAGTTTGTACCAATCCTGGGTTGATGAAGTGAAGTCGGTAGCCCCATGAGTTGGAGAATCATTGTTGTAATACTAGTGCTCATCAGATGTGTCACACTTCAAAATATTTGGAGCCTCTAATTATTTCCATGTATCCAAGGAATCAAGGAGGAAGTTAGAGCTGAAAATACAATTTGAGGTATTTGTGCCTTACATAGAAAATCCCCACAACTACCGTGTATACTTGTCATCCCTCAAAATTACAGTTGTGTGAAGGGATGTAAAATTTGATGAAGACAAATCCATGTGGTGCTCTCTAGAGAGTGAGATTCATATCCCACTATATGAGGAGGTTTTAGCTCCAAAGGATGAGCATTTAGCTCCGAAGGAGGAGCCTCAATATGTTGTGGAGCAACCACAAGTTGAGGAGAAGAGTGTGGAGGCAACCACTAAAGCAGAATCATCTAGAGAAGGAAGGAAGAGAATTGTGGAAGATGAGATACTTGTGCAGGATACGAGGGAGAATGTGAGTGCTCCTTCAAATCAGTGTAGGAAGAGAAGGTCACCAGATTAATACACTGGATAGTAGAGACTGAGTCATCCTCTTTTGAGGAAGTAGTAGAGAAACTAGTATGGGTTGATGCAATGGTGGAGAAGTACGAATCCATTGTAAATGATAGTGTTTGGGAAGTGGTCCCAAGACCAACAAACAAATCAATTATGGGTTCAAGATGGATCTTCAAGGTGAAGCAGGAAGTAGAGAGAAGCATAAAAAGGTACATGGCCAAATTTTTGGCCAAGGGGTAATCTTAGGTTGACGCAGTTGAGTATGAGGAGACGTTTTCTCCTTTTGAAATGTACTCAGTCGTTAAATCAATCCTTGCTCTCACTGTACAGATGGAGTGGAGGATCCACTAGATGGATGTGAAAACAACATTCCTTAATGGATTTATTGAGGAGGAGGCATATATAGAGAAACCAAATGGCTTCAAGACTTTTGATCAAGGGTCTCATATGTGAAAAATCAAGAGAAAATTGTATGGTCTCAAGCAAGCACCCTATGCTTCGTACACCAGGATTGATAGCTATCTCACCAGTTTTGGCTTCACCAAAAGTGAGGTGGATGGAAACCTCTATCATATTTTGGTAGAAGGTAAATTATTTATTATTGTTTTATATGTTGATGACTTGATTCTGACTAGTGATGAGTAGTTGATCAGATATTTCAAGGAGGACCTTACAAGAGAGTTTGAGATGAAGGACATGATTCTCATACACTACTTCCTCGAATTGGAAGTATGTCAAGGTGATGGGGAATTGTTTGTCTCTAAGGGAAAGTATGCCAATGAGATACTTCATAGGTTCAACATGGATATGTGAAAGCCCATGGAGACTCCTCTAGTGACCAACTTGAGGAAAGAGGATTCCACTTTATCGAAGGAAGTGGATGCAACTATTTACTGATAGTTGGTGGGTTCACTCATGTTTCTTGTGAACGCATGAGAAAACATGTTCTTTTTCGTCAACCAACTGAACCAAGCTATGATGAGGCCAACCAAACTATTTTGGAGGGTAGTTAAGCACGCTATATGGTACCTCAGAGGCACTACCGATTTTGGACTTTGGTACATACAAAAAGAGGGAGTGAAGCTGTGTGGCTTCCCAAATGTAGATTGGGCGGGACTTCCATCAAACCAGAAGAGTAAATCAAGTGGAATATTTAGTGTTGGGTTTGTAGTGGTTTCTTGGTATAGCAGGAGGGAAATATTTGTGGCACGTAGCTTGGAAGAGGTAGAATACATAACTGCAATTCAAGCAACATGTGAGGCGATCTAGATGAGAAAGATAATTGTTGGCTTATTTGGTTAAGTGATCAATCCAACTGTGATTTATTGTGATAATCACAGTTGCATCAAAATCTTTGAGAATCTTATTTTTCATGATTGATCCAAGCATATTGATATCTGATATCAACATCTTCGGGATTGTGTGCAGAGGAAGATTATGTTGTTGTAGTACATTCTGACATAGGAGCAAGATGATGATATTTTGACAAAAGCCTTGTCAAGAGGGGAGTTTGAGTTCCATAGGTGCATGATAGGGTTGGTTGACAATCCCTTTCTTGTTGAGAGGGAGTTTTGAAAAATGCAGCAAGAAAATCTCAGTTTTACTTTTCCTTGGCCAAACTAAAGAAAATTCAAATTTCTATTTCAACAGAAATCTTGGAGGTAGTTAACTAAGGTGACATGGTACTTGTCACTTAGTTAATTCGATTTGGGGAAAATTGAGTTCAGTTCAATATGATTGATTGCTAATTTGTAGCAATCTGTTTCAATTAATTTGAGTTATTGTATGTGTGATGTTTCCTTTTGCATGTCTATGATTTGTGCTCTAGATGGTGAGTTAACTTCTGCATACCAATAGAGTAGCTTCAAGTATTGTGATTTAGAAAATTTCATAAACAATTTTCAATGCTCAACTTATCTGATTCATATTTTGTTCCATACTATATTCTGCCTTGTTTTACATTCGAATCTTAACTTTATGTTGATGGTGCTAGACGCACCAACATTCAAGGGATCTCCCCAATATGAAGTCCCAACTAGACCTCACGCTGTTTTGTGTAGGAGTCCCATCTGGTACAATGCCTTGGTTTCCATTATCTTAAATATTTTCCTTAGCTCTTGCTTGTCAACACATGAGAGTGGACAATGAAGTTCGCATGCCTAGTGAGTTCTTAGTGTCGCTTGTGTCAAGGTTCTTTCACCGCAGTGGGAGAGGGTGAGAGTGGGTCTGAAGTCGAAAGAGAATAGTCACAATTCTATTAGAGAAACACAACACAACAGGACATCTGCAGCTGATGATGGAGTAGTCCACACTATTGGAGGCTTGAAAATTTTTGCCTCAATAAGGGGGATAACCACCCGGTCAAGACCTTGGGATAACTCCTTTTCTGTTTGGAATAGTGGCTTTGACTGGGGATGATGGGACCAATTTCCCAATCTATTTTTATGCTTCTGCTAATGGGATGATTGTTACCGGGAATAGTGTCCACTCAGATGCTACTATTCCCACTAAGAATAGTAGATATCTTAGAAACAAACAAGTAAAGTCTACTTTTGTTTTCCTTTATGAAAATAAATAAGACCGGAACAAAGTATACCAACCTTAGTCTTGCGCTTGATTTCCTTGTTTGATTCCTCTCCTTCCTGATAGAGCTTTGCTATGTCTTCTTCATCTGCCCCACTTCAAAGAGCACCTGTGGAATCATAGAAACATACTACTATCGAAGAACAAAGATCTATATTCATAAATAACACAGGACCACATGTGTGTTAACCATACAAATGCATATATAATGAAACATACAAGAATATGAAGGAAAGCATGAATAGCTTTATTAAGATCAAAAGTAGCAAGAGGATTACAACCATATGTTCTGACCCAGCATCATCCTCCAACAAGAAAGCCTTTCTTCACCTCAAGTAAAGCTTAGATCACCCAACACTATGAAGTTACACCAGAAAACCAACATCACTTCTATACAAGATACAAGATTCCATCCTTTGGATCTCTGTGATGAGGGATCCATATATAGATGATTGTAGGGAGGTGAGTCATCTTCTAGGGTATTGATTAGTGTCCTCTCTCTGATAGTTCCTAATTCCACTTGGAGAATGATGATCTCTTACTCATCCCTGGTCGAAAACAGAGAGGCAAGTGTCAGAGGGGAAGCTTCTGGAAAATTCCATGATCTTCCACCTCGCAATTTTTCCCTGCCATTTGTCCATTCCCGACCATCACACCCTACAGAGGAGCCATTTAGTATGCATTGAACCCTGTACACTAGGAAGGTGATATGCATCACACCCTCTGCACTGGGTTTTTAGTATGGTCTAGTTTTGACCATTTATGAGTAGTTTTTAGTGGAGAACTTCTGGGAGATGATGTAATCAGCTGACCTTGTTCCTTTAGGCAGTGAAGCAACACTTTTAGGGACTTAGGAGCCCTCAGTTTATGGACATTTATGATTGCAGTTGAAGTGCCCAAAAATGTCTATAACAATGATGTTTTGAGATTTTTGGAGTAACACTTAGCCTTAAAATAATCTAATTTAACTAATAATCATGTGCAATTTATCCTAATCAAAAATATTTATCTAACTATAACTATCCTGGGAGTAATGTGATATATGCGATGTAAAATTATTTATGAAAGAAATTGATAATAAATATCAATCAATTATGATTAGAAGTGAATCTGTTTAACAATGATCATTTCATATAAAAAGTTGGCTGAAACGATATGAGAGATATATCGCATAAAAATCATCCATGTATTTAGCATAAACTAAAAATCATCGCCATACAATTTTGCAATAATGGCAATAAAAGATTCAAACTTTCATACATAAAGAACTTCAAGATAATATATTTCTTAACGCATAAGTAAAAGTAATTAAGAGATAAAAGTATCATTTATAATACGTTTTACTCGTGTGCTTCAACAATATTGATATACTTTCAAATCATCCAACATCATCTAAGAGTACATAAGTGAAATTTCAATAGAAGATGTCAAATTCAAGTAGAAAATAAATCATGTTCCATTAATTTCACCAGAACTTCCTCATAGGGACAAAGTGCATGTTCTAAAGAAAATTTTTGATAAAATTTCTGGACCCCTCTCTAAATTCATGAGAGGGGTTTAAATACTAACTTATGAAGCTGAAAATAGATAATTAAAAAAAAAGTTGAGGAGGTTTAAATGACCTACCTCAATTTAAGCAAAATAAAACAAAAATAGAGATGTGCATAATGACTAATCTTGCATTTGATCTTTCATATCGCAAATATCTAGCATGGTCTTGAGGAGTGTAGGTTGGCCGAGTTCGGCTTTCAGTTGTCCTGTAAACATGACATTGATGAGCGCTGGCACCATTTTCTTAGTAGAAATAATCAGGCATCTCACAGTGATCCACTGGCTGTGTGGTTTTACCAGATATTGCCAATATTTCTCCCAGTTTAACCTGGTCACTTACCTAATTGCTTATGTTCTTTCTTCTACTACCTATTTCCACTGTAATTCAAGTTTTTTTTGCATTCGAAAGGAAACTAGGGGTGGTCTCTGCCACAAGATTAGCACTATGCAAATTTTCATTTACACTGTCAATGACGTTGTTTTCCATTGCTGCCCCATTCTCTGTTGCATGTTCTACCTCTTTGAGTCGAGATTTCCAACTTGCAAATAAGATCTCCTTATGTGATTCAACTAGTTTGGGCATCTCGACTCTTCTCCCATTTTCAGAGTTTTTCCAAGTTATGAAATCTGAAACCTTTTTAGGAATTTCATCATATTCAAGTCACATTTCCACAACTTGGCTTGTTAATTTGTCACTTGTTTCGCAGTGAGGGTTCCACTGCGAGATTTTTTGGCATAACAATTCTTTTTGGTGTGTGAGTTGGGAGTTGAGGCCGAGTGCTTCGGTGAAAAACTGATCAATCTTTGGGTTGTCCTTATGCAGATATGTTATGCTCTATATCTGTGCCTCCTTACCTACCAATTTTCTTTGATGTTCTATTTGCATTTGTTGGAACTCCTGTTGTAACTTAGCCAATTGTATTTCTGCTTGTTGGTTGGTTTTGTCTTGCTGTAACTGCTGTTCAAGTGACAAAATTTTGTCTTCTTTTTCTTTAAGCAACAATTTTACCTTCATTTCTTTGTCAATGGTTGCCGTAACATATGCACCTATGAACTGCGAGAGCCTGGTGAAGTTGGCTGATGCGTCAATCGATGAGTCTTTCCAGAGGACATCCATTAGCTCATTGTCTGGAGTGGTAGCAGTTGTGGATTCCAATGTTCCTTTCTTTCTCTATCTCTTAACAATGACCTTGTGCTTTGGGCTGTAAAATACATCAAGAGGGGTAATTTCTTCTATTCTCAAAATAATCTCAAAGGTGGGGGTAACAAGAATATGTTCTATTTCTTGAGTATTCATAGTTCCCCTTTTTATAATTTCCAGAGTTGTTTCCCGATGTGTCATTCGCATCTCCAGTGTTTGTTCCTCTGTGTTGAGTTTTTTGTTCAAATTATCCCACTCATCTTCCAAATTAATTACCCGAGGATTTATCAGCTATATAGAGGGAGTTTGGGTTTTAGTTTGCTTGATGGTCAAAGTCAATTCATCTATCTTTGCTGCAGACTGGGTTGTATCTTAGATTGATTCCCTACTCCTACTTTTCCTATTTTCTGATGAATTCTCGGATCCCTTAGTAGATTTCTCTTGGTATTCCTTTCCATAATTAGTTTTAGATGCTTCCTTAGAGTCACCATCTATGTTTACACTGGGAGTGGGCTCCCTTATTGGTTCAATTAACAATTGTTCCAATGGGACGTTTGATAATCTCTCTTCTCTGTAGCTATAAAATGCTTCAGGACCCTCTCGATCAAAAAGTATCTGTGGCATATGCTTCACTTCTTTGAAGGTATTCTTCTGTAAGAAAACATCATCAAATGGGTCCTTCTCATTATTGAATATATTTATTTTGACCATAGTGGTAAAATTCTTGAGAATACCGAATGGGTTGTATTGTCCTCGAGGGAGCTTAGGTAATCATAGAGATAACATATTATCTACCTCCCAGAACGCATGTCCAAGATCATGTAATGCGAACACTCCACATCATACTAGAAATTGAGGCCAAATGGCCTTCTTTGACTCTTTCAATGTTTTTCTCATTCGTCCTTCACTGCATGTCTGATAGGCTATCTCTCTAGCCATTAATTTATCTGTGACGTAGAAAGGGAGAACATGGGGAGAGGTGATGCTGCAAAATACTCTGATTAATGTAAATGTCTCTTCCCCGAACCATCGAGCTACTGGGAGGATGTCTATCTTGACTTCTTAGTACAATCTGGGTGCATCTCGGTTATAAATTCGTTTATGGGTGGGAAGCATAACCCTGTGACAAATCTTGAAAAAATGTGGTTCAAAATTGGATTCCCACATGTCTTTGTGGTGGATGTGAATAGGAAGTGGATCTTGAATAGTCCAATTCCATCCCATAAGAGGGAATTTAGAACCAAAACAAATGGTGTCCATTACATAACCACACATGAAAAATGGAGGGTAAACCTTGAAGCAATACTTCTTTTCCTTCTATACTCTATAATTGCTTTATCTAAATTGTCAAACAGGATTTGTGCCCAATATATTATTGTTGCATTAACGATTGCATCTATTAAGGGCAACCATTTTGCAGTCTTTTGAAAACTGAAAATTATCTTCTCTTTTGCACTCTTTTAAAAATTGAAAACATATTTTGCAATAGGTGACAACATTGGCTCAACCTGGGGATAGTGCCTTGCTAGTAAAGTGTTGAGAACCTGTAGACTAGTAGCATTCTATCCATTGGGCATGGAGTCATTTTATTTAAGTATATAAAAATAAAAACAGAAACATAAAGAACTAAAAGTATTATTGATATCTTATAATGGCTCACAATATGTAAAATGGATGAAAAATGGACCTCTTTGTGCTGGAGGTAAAGCTTGAGGAATTTCCCATTTACAATCAACTCAAGCATTTCAACCTCCAAGTTTTCTAGCAAGGAAGTATTGTTTCCCTTTGTCTGAGCAATATTGAAGGGTCCAAACCATAAGGGATCAAATTTCCCATGCTTCCCTTTGTCTTCTCTTCTCACATCCCACCTCAAAACTAGATCTCCAGGCTAGAGAGGTATATCTTTAGCATTCTCATCGAACAAAGATTTCATCTTCTGTTGGTAGCTGATTAACCTATGGTTTACCAGCTCCCTATTCTCCTAGAGATCCACTAGTTGATTTATCCTTCGATTCAGGGAGTTTGGTTCTTATTCCACATCTTGTAGCATCTTGGAAAATATATTACCGAGTTGTATAAGAAATATGACTGCTTTCCCATAGACCAATTCAAAAGGAGATTCCCCTATGGATCTTTTTGGAGTGACACTTTTAGCCCATACGAAAAAATTTAGTTGGAAGTCCCAGTTAATCTAGCTTCATTAGGGGATATTTGAGGTATAAAATGGTCCTCCTAAGGAAATTATATAATAATAGGGAAAATAATAAAATAAGATATAATTACATCATCAAATTTTAGACAGAAAAAAGAAAAAACTATTTTTTCAACTCGTATTTTGTACTTATCTCCTTATGGGTTTACTCAAATTTTGAGCAGAAACACTCATTGGATGCATAATTTAATTCCTTATCCAAGGAGTAACCATGTTGCATACTTTTGATGGATTAGGCTACATGACAAATGAGAAATACATTGAAAACATGATTGTAATCATGTCTTTTCTTGTATTTCTCATTTTTCGTATAGTAGGGTCCATCGAAAGTATGCAACATGGGTACTCCTTGGATGAGGAATTAAATCTTTCATCCAACGAGTACTTCCACTCAAAATTTTAGTAAAATATTAGGGAGACAAGTTTAAAATACGAGTTGAAAAAGTAGTTTTATTATTCTATTATTTTTTAATCCTTTTGCTTTTTTAATCCAAAAATGGTGAATCATCCCCCATAGTTGACATCATCATCTTCAACCCTATTGGATCTTATAAAGTTTATTTTGGTTGTACATTTTTCTTAGGAGGCCTACTTTAGACTTCAAAATTCCCCTAATGTCTACAATTGTTTTCTTTAGGATCCTCACCACTGTTTTGTCGAAAGACTCAGCTAATCCATTTACCTAAAGATAGTAGGTGGTAGAGTGGCCAACTGTAATATTGAACTTTAGAAAAAACTTGTTATGCAACCATCTCACAAAATAGAAGAAGATTGACCAATGACTTCAAATTTACATTACACAAAATGAACAATTATTGGATGATACAAATGACAATACATCCTTTCTATATATAAGAGTCTAAGGGATCACAAAATAATCAGAGACAATATAAAAATAATAATGTAAGGGGACAACAATAACAATAGTGGGCTTCTATGGGGCACAATGATAACAATATGGGGACAACATGGTCACAACAATAACAATAACGGGCTATAATGATAATAATAATGAGGGAATACACTAATATTATAGGTACCTAACATGCCCCTCTCCTTCAGAAAAGTGTTGTCCTCAACGCTTGAGTAGTTCTAGACACTTTTATATAAGATTCTCATCCTGCAATGTGGAATCTTCTGTGGGTAAGTTTTTCCACTTGATGAAATACTCTAAAATTGATCTATTTCATAGCTGTCGAGTTCTTTTTTTTGTGACTACTTCAATTTCCAATATAAGTTTTCCTTCCTCATCAAGTGTTGGCAATATTGTTTGAACTGGGAGCTTGTCACCTATAACCTTCTCTAAGCATGAAACATGGAAAATTGGGTGCACTCTAGAAGTTGTAGGAAGCTCCAATTTTAATGCCATAGTACCAATATTTTGCAACACCTTGTGCATAGCATAATACTTTGGTGATAATTTATTATCCTTGTTAGCTTTCTCGAGGGAAATTTGTTTGTATTGTTGTAGTCATATAAATACCCAGTCACCTACATCAAAACTTCTTTCATTGTGATGTTGATCTGCCTATTGTTTCATTCTATTCTACGGCAAAGTGAGGTTATCCTTTAAGAGTTGGAGAACTTGTCGTTGATTCTCGATGTGATCTTCCATTTCTTGAACCTTAAAATTTTCTCTTAAATATGATGTGATGGATGGTGGATGATATCCATCAAGTGCCATAAATGCGGTCATTTTTTTTTGGTAATATGGAAGGAAGTGTTATACCACCATTCAACCAGAGGCAACCATTTGACCAATTGTGTTTGTTTATCAGATATAAAGCAATGAAGTTATCCTTCCAAACATTTGTTCACTAGCTCAGTTTTCCCATCAAATTGAGGATGATAAGATGATCTATGACCTAACTCAGTACCTAGACAAGAAAATAATTCTATCCAAAAATTCCTAGTGAAAATGGGATCTCTTTCACTTACAATAATCTTTGGGTTTCCATGAAGATTTTGAATTGTTTCCATAAATGCAGTAGCAACTGTACTGGCTTTAAAGGGATGAGATAATGTAAAAAATTGCACATACTTGGTAAGTCTATCAACTACCACCATGATGACACTCTTTTCTTCAGACTTGGGTAAACCTGTGATAAAATCCATTGAAACATCCTCCCAACATTGACTTGGAATAAGTAAAGGTTGTAATATACATGGGGTCTTAATTGTTTCAACTTTATTTTGTTGGAAAACCAAACATTCTGTGACAAAATTTTGAATATCAGTTTTAAGGCCATCCCAAAAAAAATCATTCTTAACCCTATGGTAAGTTTTTAAAAATCCTGAGTGCCCTCCTAAGGGAGAGGTGTGCAATTCCATAAGAATATTTTGTTTGAGATTGGAATTCTTACAGAGGTATAAGCGGTATTTTTACTATATCAAATCATATTTCTAGCTAAATGTATTAGATGTAATGGGATCTTGTTGTAACTTTTGAATGAGTTCCCACGCTTCTTCCTCATTCTTCCATTCATCCCTTGCTTCGTTTATCCAATCTGGTTGGATAATAGAAATGGCACAAAGAAATGCTTCCAAATATTCATCCTTTCTTGAGAGTGAATACACAACAACTTTTTTCTTCTGCTTTTTGTAGATGATTTCAAATTCATAACACAACATCTTTGTGACCCATTTTTTTTCACTTATGAAGATAGTCTTTGTTCTAAAATTATTTAATACTGTCATGATCCGTTTTTGCCTTGAAGTGTCTTCCCACTAGGTAAGGTTGCCATTTCTTAAGTGCATGTAGTATTGCCAACATTTCCTTCTCATAAATAGCTTTGTGCAAATACTTTCCTTTAATTTGACAAATTTAGAAAGCAATGGGTCTTCTTCTTGCATTAAAACATCACCAATTCCATTTCCCGAGGCATCACATTCCACAACAAAGGTTTTTTTGAAGTTTGGCATAATTAAGACTGGTGCTTAGTGCATTTCCTCTTTAAGATGTTCAAAGGCATTCGTTTCTTCTGGAGTCCAATAAAAATCATCTTTCTTCAATAATGTTGTTAGAGGTGCTAATATTCTCCCATAATTCTTAATAAACTTGCGATAATACTGTGTCAACCCAAGAAACCCTCACAGATGCTTTATGGATGTGGTGATTTTCCATTCCTTAATGGCTTTAATTTTCATAGGGTCTACCTTAACATCTTCATGAGATTCAATATGACCTATATATTCCACCTCTTGTACTCCAAAGTCAAAACATTTGGAGGGTTTTGCATATAATTGTTTCTCCTCCAATAGCTCGAGCACCCTATCAACACGTTGAACATGATCCTTACAAGACTTGTGGTAGATTAGTATATCATCAAAACATACTAAAACAATTTTCTAAGGAAGGGTTTGAAAATGGAATTCATCAAACCTTGAAATGTAGAAGGTTCATTAGTAAGGCCAAAAGTCATGACCGAAAATTCATAATGACCCTCATCAGTTCTAAATGTTGTTTTCGGAATGTCTTCAATCTTCATTATGATTTCATGATATCCTGAACGAAGATCCAACTTAGTGAAGTAAATTGATCCATGCAATTCACCCAACAATTCATCAGTGACAGGAATGGGAAATTTATCTTTAATAGTGATCTTGCTGAGCTCCCTATAATCCGGACACATGCACGATGATCCATCCTTCTTGTGCACCAATACTACTACAGCAGAGAAATAACTTTGACTAAGTTGAATTATACAAGCCTCTAGCATTTCTGTAACCATACGTTCAATTTCACTCTTTTGGGTATAGGGATGTCTGTAAGGTATGATGTTTGGAGGAAAATTTCCTGGAATCAAATGAATAGCAAGATCATGATCACGAATAGGAGGGACGCCATTGGGAGTCTCAAATACCTTGGAATGATTGTCAAATACTTTTTGGAGATTTGGAGAAATAGACGATTTTGATGTGGGAACCTCTAGCAAACATAATTGTGAAATTACGCCTCATTGTTATTTCTTTAGAAGCTTTATCACATCGTTAGAGCTTATTATTTTTCCCTGTTTCCCTGTGATACCCCTTAATTCAACCTCCTTTCCTTCTGAATAAATTCAAGAAAAGTTCTTAAAAATTAAAAGCTATCATACCCAAGGATTGCAGCCATTGGACTTCTAGTACAACATCAACCCCACCCAAGCATTGGACTATTCAATACATATTCTCCCATGGATATCTTGATATTGTGGCACTTAGGATTGTAGCCATTGGACTCCTAGTACAACATCAGCACCACCCAAGAATTGGAATATTCAATACATATTCTCCCATGGATATCTTGATATTGTGGCACTTCCTAGAGAAATTTAAGGTTCCTCCATTTGCAACCATCACTTGACACTCTAGTGTTGGATATAGGAAGCAATTCAATTCCTTGGCCATCTTACAATGAATAAAATTATGAGTACTGCTCGAATCAATCAAAATTATTACCTTTTTCTTCTTGATATGTTCTTCTATCTTGAGAGCTTGAGGAGTCGTAATTACAACCAATGCATTACAAGATATGGCCGGATTCATTTCTTCTTTTTCTAGGGTTTTGTCC
>APFE031127773.1:0-74651 GCA_000404065.3 Pinus taeda | reverse complement strand
TGACGGAGGAGATGAGACGGAAAAATATGGACAACCAAAATGGTGATGCCTTGTCTGTACGAGGACGGTCCCAAAACAGAAACAAAAATAAGTCATCGAGTGGGAAGAGGGAGATCTAAATCTCCAGGAAAAACTACAAAGGTGGTGTGCTGGAAATGCGGAAAGGAAGGGCACTTCAGAAGGGAGTGTAAATCTAAAGCTCCTGATAAAGGAAAGGGATCTGATGATGCTCCTTCTGCAGAGGCGAAAACCACCTCAGATGAAGTGGGGATGTGTACTTGGCTTCTTCAAGTACACATGTAGATCATGAAGCATGGTTGATTGACTCAGGTGCATCCTTTCACTTCACTCCCCAATTAGGGAGTGGTTCTGCAAGAGATATAGAGAAATACGCATGGTGTGATATGTCTTCTTAGGAGGATGATAGGAAGGCTGGAAATTCATTGGTCGCGGGAAAAGTAAGTTGACAGTCTGCAAGGTGGGAAGGGTTAGAACCCTTGGGTCTGTCTGCATATTCCTGCAGTTGGCCAGAAATCTAATTTATGTAAGCAAGTTGGATGTGAGGTGTAAAGACAGTTGTTTCCAAGAAGGATGACCTGCAAGATTTGGTTTCGAGGAGATTGATTTGATGTGGGGTTCGGATTGGAAACTCTGTACAAGCTGCAGGTGCACTTGTTGACGGGTCTGCAATAGTTCTTATCTGGTTCCTGAAAAATGGGCAGAAACTATGGTCTCTGGAGAGAAGACCATGTTGTGGCATCAAAGGATTGGACATATTGGAGAGAAGGGCTTTCGAATACTTCATGGTAAAGGTATGGTATAAGGTATGAGTAAGAGCTCTCTGGATTTTGACTTCTGTGAAAATTGTGTATATGGGAAGCAGATCGGGTGAGTTTCCTCTCTGGTGGTAAGAGGACGAAACAAATATTAGAGCTTGTGCACAGTGATGTGTTTGGACCTGTGAAAGTTCCATCACTGGGTAAGTCTGTGTACTATGTATCATTTATAGATGACTTCTCAAGGAATACATGGATATATTTCCTTAAGAAGAGATCTGAAGTCTTTGATAGGTTTAAAGAATTTAAGGCTCTGGTGGAAAATCAGACAGAGAAGAAGATAAAGGTGTTGAGGACAGATAATGGTGGAGAATTTTGTAGTAAGGAATTTGAAGAATTCTGTAAGAAGTGTGGTATTGCATGGCAGAAGACTACTCCATATACACCTTAGCAAAATGGAGTCAGAGAAAGAATGAACAAGACGTTGATGGAAAGGGCAAGAAGCATGCTCAGTGGTGCCGTGTTAGGACAGGAATTCTGGGCAGAGGCGGTGGATACTGCATGTTACCTGGTCAACAGGTCACCTTCATCAACATTGGAGGATAAGAGTCCACAAGAAGTATGGACTGGTAAGAAACCCTCTCTTTCACATCTGAGGGTATTTGGATGTGATGCATATGTACATGTTCCAAAGGAGAAACGAACCAAGTTGGATAGTAAATCTGAAAAGTGCATCTTTATTGGGTATAAGGATGGTTTAAAGGGTTATAAGCTTTGGAACCCAGTAACAAGGAAGGTTGTGTACAGTCGAGATGTGGTGTTCAGAGAGGTGAAAGATGTTATTAAACATGAAGTCCAACCAAAGGAACCTTTGAAGATAGAGTTTGAACTAAAGGAGGAAGAATCAGACTCTGTAGCAGAGGAGGAATCAGAAGATGAAGAGCCACAAACTCCGGCTGTGAGAAGATTAGTTCGAGAAAGAAGGCAGCCAGAAAGGTATAGTCCATCTACTTTTTTTTTCGAATTTTTCTTTATCTGTTACTGATGATGATCCCAAAACTGTGAAGGAAGCAGTGGATTCAGAGGAAGGAAAACTCTAGAAAGAGGCCATGGTTGATGAAATGGCATCTTTGCAGAAAAATGAGGCTTGGGATCTGGTGGAGTTGCCGGCTGGAAGGAAACCCATTGGCAGCAAATGGGTGTTCAAGAAGAAGACAAATGCAGAAGGGAAGGTGGAGAAATACAAAGCTCGGTTGGTAGCAAAAGGTTATTCCCAGGTGTCGGGAATTGATTTTGGGTGATATTTTTTCTCCTGTTGCCAAGGTAACTTCTATTAGATTACTTTTATCTGTTGCTGCTGCTTTTGATTTTGAGGTAGAACAGATGGATGTGAAGACAACATTTCTTCACGGGGTTTTGGAAGAGGAAATCTACATGAAGCAACCTGAAGGCTTTGCGGTGAAGGGTAAGAAAGAACTAGTATGCAAGTTAAAGAAGTCTCTGTATGGGTTAAAACAGTCACCAAGGATGTGGTATCAGAAATTTGATACATTTATACGGGGACTTGGGTTCACCAGAAGCAAAGCAGATCACTGTGTGTATTTTAAATTAATTGGTGACCGTGTTATTTATCTGGTCTTGTATGTGGATGATATGTTGCTGGTTGGAAATGACAAAGAAATTATCCAGGATTTGAAGACCCAATTGTCCTCCAAATTTGATATGAAAGATCTCGATGCTGCAAAATATATTTTGGGCATGGAAATTAAAAGAGATCGGGCAAAGAGGAAGCTCTGGTTAAACCAGAGGAAGTATGTCGAGACAATACTGCAGAGGTTTAATATGCAGGATAGTATACCGGTGAAGGTTCCTATTCCTGTAGGTGTGAGGTTATCTGCTGAACAGTGTCCCAAGACACAAGAAGAGGAAGAGGACATGTCCGTGTTCCATATGCAAGTGCATTCGGTAGCTTGATGTATGCCATGGTTTGTACTAGACCAGACATTTCACATGCAGTGGGAGTATTGAGCAGGTTTATGTCAAAACCAGGGAAGGAGCACTGTACAGCAGTGAAGCGGGTTTTCAGGTATTTGCGTGGCACTAGTGATTATGGTTTGTGCTACAAGGAAGACCAGGATTGGACAGAGTGTTGGATATCCGTGGCTTTGTTGATGCAGACTGGGCTGGAGATCTGGATCAGAGAAGATCTACAAGTGGGTATGTGTTTAACCTATTGGGAGGTGCAGTCAGTTGGATGAGTAAGAAACAATCTGTAGTGGCACTATCAACTACAGAGGCAGAATACATGGCAGCCACTCATGCAAGCAAGGAAGCAGTTTGGTTGCAGAGATTGTGTTCAAGTATGGGGTTAGTAAAGGGAGCTGTAAGGATAGGTTGTGACAGCCAAAGTGCAATTTTCTTGGCAAAGAACCCTGCTTATCATTCAAAGACAAAGCACATTGATGTTCAGTATCACTTTGTGAGGGATATGATAGAAGCAAAAAGGTGTTGCTGGTAAAGGTGGACACTTTGAAGAATACTGCAGATGCATTGACAAAATCTGTTAGCTCTGAGAAGTTCTCTTGGTGTATAGAAACAATGGGTGTTTCAGGGCTGGAAAAATGACTAAGCTTTCCTGCGGCCCCCTGTGGAAAGAAAACAACAAGTGGGAGATTGTTGGGTTGTGTTATATTCTTTCCACATAGTTAACAATGGGTTCGAGGGGTACCCGTAACACTACTTTATGGGGTCCGGGGCAGCGCCCTAGAAAATTTTGGTTTTGGACCCTATGTTAGGTTGGGCAGACCCACCTATGGTTTTGTGCATGATTTTCGCACATGGTTTTTGGACGCGATGGTTTTTGGTCCATGGTATTGGATGCTTCAGCATGTATAAATATGTATTGTAACATTGAAAGGAAGATAATGAAAAATCAAGCTGGCAGTCCCGGTTTTGGGATCTAAGGGAAAATCTCTGTGCATATGTGTTTTTATGTGTTATGCTCTCGCATTGTTTATTTTTTTGTGATTTGGAATTCATATGCAGGTAATTTATGTACAGGGTTAAGACCTACACTACTCAACCAAATATTGAATCCAACATCCTGCCGCATGCATCGTATAAAAGATACTTGAACATAATAGGTCTCATATGCTCGGGGTCATTGCATATCAGATTGATCAGTCCCATGCACCCATAGAACTTGGCTAAGAAATCAATAGTGTTCACCTGAGATTCTGCGCTCCTTATCCATTGGAGGCAGGGCCTGAGAACGCAGGATTCACTGCAGCCCTTTCTGAGGACTCAGCAACCATTGTAGCTCAACATCATGATTATAAAGTTGAGTCTGTAGATCTGTTGGTTTTGTGAATGAACTGCAAACTATTGATGCCCTGATTTCAGAAGAGGAAACATGGAATGAGATTTTAGTTTTTTTCGTTTCGAGGGTCGTAACTTTTGGGCTGGTGTAGTGGGCACTCCATATCACCATCATGTAGACTTGTCTCAACACTTACCAATGCTACACTGCTGGCTCAACTACAGCATAGGCCTATGCCTCCTCCAATTCTCTGGCACTGGCAGAAGTATAAGCAAGAAACACAGCATTATCCGCGTACTCTCTGGGGAGCGCGGGGTCGATTTGAGGTCTCATGTCCACTGCAAACAACACCCACGATGCCTCCTCGGCTTCCATTCCCAGCGCCACTATTCATGCTTTCCAGAGATGAGCAGTCACAGCTTCAAATCTGAGAAACCGCTCTAGCTTCTCCTCCACCTTTCTCAATGAGCTTCAAGAGTCTCATTGCAGCTGCGCTCTTCACACCTCTTGACGGACAAACTAAACACTACAAAAAAAGATACTACTTTATTTCTTCAGCCCAGGAAGGGCCAAGCTTCCTCAGCCCAACATGGGCCAATCCTACTAGGGGCCAGCCCTCAGGGCACCAACTTAAAATATCAATAGTCACAATATCTGTATTATATTCATTAAAATAAGATTACATATATACAGTGTGTTGTCTCAAGATAGGGAGACTATTTTGGACACACAATTTGTTGGTGGAGGAAATTTCTCAACCACACGCCAAACTAGGAAATGGATCCTAACTACTAGGAACAGACTCCTTTACTTAGTGAGAATCACAACTAGAGACAGGTAGAAATTAGATATTCCAACAATATCTTGAAGCTCGATAGCTTGAGGCAACTCATGTCATTGAACTGCTGATCGAAGTTACATGGGTTTCATTTGAAGGACAGATCCAAGTGAGACAGAGAGTAACGCCTCATATCGGTGTGGATGAAAACATAAAGAAATATGCTAAAAAAATAACAACTCCGTGGAGTGCAAGGTTCTACTTTGAACAACATGGTTTTGTGTTTATCTTACATCTTCAAGTATTTTCTTTGCACTCATTCATGCGAATAATTTTCCATAATATTTTTCCACTCATTCTTTTTAAGAATAAGACTCATGGATAATTTCAAGAAAGTGACAAAGTAAATTCATATAAGTGGAGAGTCATGTGAGAGAATGAATGGAAATTTCTAAGGTTGGATGAGAGAGAATGATTTGAAGTTAAATGGTGGAACATCTTGAATTATTGATGTGTATGCTTCTTTATTAATAAGCATAGTAGTTTTGGTCACTTTTGGGTTGAAAATATTAACTTTTATATTTGGGCATGCTAATATTAAATGAGTCCAAAGTTCTTAGTTATTTAGTCAAAAGTTGTGTGAAGGCAGGTTTGCAAGTTTGTTTGGGATATAAAAATGGTTTTAATGTTGGAGTGATAAGGTTGTAAATATAGGGGTTTGAAAATTCATTTTGTTAGTTGAGTTCAATTTATGAATAGTTTAATTCGAGTCAAAATTTGAGTCTAGGTTCAAGAAACATTTGTGTTGTATCAAAGGGGTGCATTCTCGGTTGAACCTGACACCAAAGCCTTGATTGAATCATTAAGTGACCATTGATAGGGGGTTAATTTCTTTCAAAGTCATTTGAACTTGTTATAAAATCATTAAGTTAGGTGCATGTTCAGTGGTAGACGACACCCTAAACTTGTTAAAAGAAAATCAAGTGAGCATGAAATTGAAAGAAGTAAAACACAAATATAAGATCAAATGAATGTGAAATTCAAGAAAAGAATTTTAAGCAAACAATTTCAAGCGAGCGAGTTCAAAAAATAAAGAAATTCTTAAAAGTGAGTGTGATAATCAACCGAGTGAGAACAAGCGAGCCTGTTAAATACCAAAATGGGTAAAGAAGGAAACTTCTTCAAAGTGTAGAGCTAGGCATTAAAGAATTGCAAGACTACAATTATGAATTGCACAGCAAAATTGAAGTACTTGAGTGGAAGTTAAAACAAAATCAACACATAACTAATCAAATGACTAGCACATTAGAAGCAACAAAATATCTTCAAAATGAACTAAATATTAAATAACAACTCATTAATTCACTCCAGATAAAATTGAGGAAAAAACAAGGTCTCCTTGATGCAAGATGTACAAAAAAATATAGATGCAGTTTGGACACAGAAGACCTCATCAAACAATAAATGCAATTTGTGAAACATATGAACTCATTCAACATGTTGATGAAAGTTGTGACACAAATGATCTAATCCACCAGATTGATGAAATTTGTGACACAGATGATCTCATCCAACAAGTTGTGCTACTAAATTAAAATGATGCAACTAGTTGTAGTGAAGATCTAATTGAAAAGTTTGATGTATCATGTGATACAAATGAATTGTTAATAGAGATGATTGATGCTCAGTGTGATACAAATGACTAAATGAACCAGGCACAAAATATCAGCAACAATAGCAGGTGTGAAGAATAACAATAAAATGGTCTTTCAAAGATGTTGTTCAGACCTTGGGAAAAAATTTCATTCAACAAAGGTTGACATGGATTGGGATACAGCAAAGAAAACAATTTTTATATTCCATAATTATCAAAACAAATTCAGTTTGTAAGTGCAGTTTTTTAGAAAATACTCAAAATCTTGTTAAGTGTAACCATTGTAAAAGAAATGGTCATATGGAGTGTAATTTTTCGACCTCCATCCTTATCTTCATTGTGGGAAGACAAATCCTCTATCAAAGAAATGTCGAATGCAGAAGAAGACTAAAATGACAGTTAATTATTGATCGATAAAACCTTGGAGATGGAATCTAGAAGTAAAGAAGATGCATAAATCCTACAATCTACTCAAGACAGAGGTAAAGATAAAGTTTCCTGAAGAATTGAACAAAATTAAAAAGAGAAACTCTCCTTCATATTGGGGGGAGGGGGGGGGAGTTCAATACAAATTCAGATGGTTATGGTTTATCCTTTTAGTTGAGAAAAGGGGGAATCGATGATCAAATTGAAATTGAATTTATGTTGATGGTTTTTAGACTAAAAGTTTCGACAAAAACACAATTTTCCAAGGGGGAACCAAAAATTTTCATTGTACAAGCGATCAAGATGTTGATTGAGAGCAAATGTGGGCATTTTTCACTTGGATGGTCATTGGACCTAGAAAAGGATAGATAGATCATTTTTCATCGCAACTTGGCATTATATTGAGTTGTCAAGAATTTTCAAGGATGTGTTATAATTGTAGTTGATTCACGTCTCTTGGTTATCTCTCTTCATATTGGAGTTTTCGGCATCCAATTTTGGCTGATTTTCAGGTATTTTTTCATTGAGGCTCAGTGCAATAGTTTCAACATGAATATTTGGAGATGGTACTAGGTTCTTACTTTGGTCTTATGATTGAGGGGCGAAAGTTCACCTCATAATCACCATCAATAAGTCCAAAATAATAAAATTATGAAACTTGAAAATATCATCCCTACTTGTCTTTGATGTGCTCATCAATTCTAGAATGATTATGTTCCTAATACTTGGGAATTTGTCGAGATCTAGTTGGTTGAGAGATTCTCTCCAACTAGTTAGCCTCCTATATTTGTGTGTGGTTGAGATATTCACTCAACGAAGAGATCGCATGTCCAAGACAGACTAACTATCTTGATACATAGGCTTGATGTATATATATATTGTATCATCATTCTTTGTGAAAATACAACCAAGCTTAAAATCCTTTTCCATCATGTTTTTATCTCTTGAATTAAATTTGTATTTTCTTTAATTATCTCCAATTTACATGTGCTTATGGTTGTTCCATGCATTGCATACACAATGTTGCTGAGTGCATCAAAAACTTTATGTCCTTCCCCTTTATATGCTTAATTTCAAAATCATAATCAGTAAAAAAATTCCAGCCATCTAGATTGTCTGGCATCAAAATGTGGTTTTTGTGTGCCCAAATCTTTCAGCCCACTATGTTTAGTTCTGAACTAGAAACTCTTCCCATTAGGTAATTCCTCCACATTTTCAAGGCACGTATAATGGTTGCTAGCTCCAAATCATAAGTGGAAAATTTTTGTGCTCCTTGAGCTTCTTGGATTCATAACATATCACATGCCCCATTAGAGAAATTTTGAGGTCTAAAATGGGCCTCCTAAATAATATTATAAAATAATAGTGGAAATAATAAAATAAGATTAGATTACATCATCAAATTTTAGAGGGAAAAACAACTACTTTTCAACTTATCTCCCTATAGTTTTACTCAAATTTCAAGCGGGATCACTCATTGGATGCATAATTTAATTCCTCATCGAATTAGTACCCATGTTTCATACTTTCAATGGACTTTAATATGCGAAAAATGAGAAATACATGAAAACTCGTAATTGCAATCACATTTTTCATGTGTTTCTCATTTTTTGTGTAGCACCGTCCATTGAAAGTATGAAACAAGTGTACTGCTTGGATGAGGAATTAAATTATTCATCCAATGAGTGATATTTCTCAAAATTTGAGTCAAACTATAGGGAGATAAGTTGAAAATACGAATTGAAAAAAGTAGTTTTTATTTTTTAATCTTTTTACTTTTTTACTCCTTAAATGGTGAATCATTCCCCATGGTTGACACCATCATCTTGAATCCTATTGGCTCTTATAAATTTTATTTTGGTTGTACATTTTTGTTTTGAGGCCCATTTTTTACCTCAAAATTTCTCTCATGCATTCTACATGAGGACTCCTCCAAGTCCTTCTTTGCATGAATTTTTGCACATAATAAATTCTTCATCTAGGCGAGTTATCTTTAATATAGGCACACTTTTCAATAATAATTTTTAAACATTGAAAGACCTATTCATGAGACCATTCAAATTTTCACCCTTTCTTTGCAAGGACGTAAAATGACGATCTATCCTTGAGAACCGTTAAATAAATCATCTGTAATAACCCACTATACCCATGAAAGAACTTACCTCTGTCACATTTTTGGGTGTCAGACACTCTTTAATTGCATTGATTTTGTTGGATCTACTGCTATCCCATCTTCTAAAATAATATGACCCAAATAATGAATCTTTCTCTGATAAAATTAGCACTTAATATAGTGTATAACTGATGCTCCCTGAGTACCTATAGCACCATCCTTTAATGTTGCTCATTCTCTTCTTCAGATTTATAATATATGAGGATATCATCTAAAAACACAATCATGAACTTATCCAAATAGTCCTAGAAATCACCATTCATAAGGCACATGAAAACACTTAGGGAATGAGATATCCTAAATGATACCAGTACAAACTCATAATGCGCATATGAATTCTGAAATTTTATCTTATTGATTTCTTCTTCCTTAATTCTCAACTAATGGTATCTCAATCTTAGATAAATTTTAGAAAATACCTTAGCTCCCGTTATTTGGCCAAATAAATCATCTATCATGAGCAATGGATATGTATTATTCATTGTAACCTTTCTCAACTAATGAAAGTCAATGCATAATCTTAGTGTATCATCTTGCTTCTTAACAAATAAGACTAGGGCACCCCATGGTGATACACTATATGTATGTATCATTTCCTCAAGATCTCTTCTAGATGCATTTATAACTCCTTCAGTTTTGGCATGCTCATTTTGTATGGTGTTTTGGATAATGGTGCAACCCCAAGTACCGAATATATAGAGAAGTCAATGTCTCTTATAGACGAAAATCCTATAATTTCAACAAACACATCTTCAAAATCTTTAAGTATTGTGTGACCCTATAGAATTGGTACCTACTCATCAACCATCTCTTCCACGTTGGATGCAAAAATTTGGAACCCTTTTCAAAAAAAAAATATTCAATTGCATAGCCAATATTTCTCTAACCAAAATTGGCCTTGGTATTCCCTAACCTTTGCTTCCCTTCTCCATCAAGTAAAGTATTTGTTTCATTGTAACAATCTACTATTGTGTGATGTGTTTGTATCCAATCCACATCAATTAAGAAATCATATGATCCCAATGGTATTATGTTTAATCTGCATTTGTATCTATTCCATTTATATTATTAGGACATTCTTTTACCAACTCAATTATTCTTCTTTTAGCTCTTGTAGCTAACTAAACTAACCAAGCCCTACTGTTCGTAGTTTTCTTCAAGTTAATTATTTCATCCAACTTAGGATCAAGATCACTATGACCAGCTCCAAAATCAATTAAAATAGAAATGGGGTGAATATTTAACTTAGCTTCTACCTCGACCATGTGTGTCTGATGTTAACCCTTCTTATAGTCCAATGCTGCATAAATTTTGGGCATGATTTTACCCATGTCCTTCATGGTATTTACCCCTTGGATGTGATGTACAATCCCCATTTTTCTTCTTTATGTGGGTAGTCCATATACTTGTGTTCTCCGTCACAACCCCAACATCCATGGGATGAAATTTTGGTTTCTTGATCAACAAATTAGTTCCCTTTGGTTCACTATGAGCTAGTTGTGTTTTTTTGTTTTTCCTAAGAACCAACTTTTTCAAAGTTAGGATTTTTTTATTAAAAAATAAATCTGAATTTTGGGCTTGAACCCTTACATATTTTATCAAACTCCACTATAATTCTTCTTTCAGGTGTCCAAAACATATGGAGCCTATGATTTATGGAAATGTTTCCCTACAATTATGAAAATTTGCCTATTATATACTCTATAATAGACTCCTAGATACACAAAGAACCTACATAACATTAGGTAAACTAAAACAAAGAAGATAGACATACAATTAACTACCTTGCTAGGCTAGGCTCTTCTTCAAATGGGATTTCATTAATCAAACATGTTGCTCTAGACCTTGGAATTTCTTCCCCTTTTTCCTTGTTGCATCTTCACTGGCTTCGACCTCTATCGACACTAGCTAAAAAAAGATGACATACATGTCTTCCATCTCCACCAATTTGCAATGACTGGCTTCCATTATAGTCTTCAATTCACCTTGCAGCCGATCAATTTTGATTTGCATTAGCTTGAGCTTAGTGTTTGTTAGCAACTGGAGAGATTTTTGTGCTCTCTCTTCTGCCTCATTCCTTTGGTTGAAGATGTTCAACATGCCTTCCATTGCTTCTATAATTCTATCCATAAGCTAGTTCATGATGACACACTTGCTGCTATGGGTTGAGGATCCAATTTTATCCATAAAGGACTCGAACATCATTGAGACCTATTGATGGATGCAAGCTCTTGTTTCCAAGGATTTACTAGAATAAGTCCCTTGCTTACTTGATACCCTCAGTAAAGCAGAATGGATACTTTTCTACACTATACAATCTTGAAAGGTCTAATCACCAAGGTTTTCATATCCATCTCAGCCTTTGATTACCTTCCTTGTCACAATTAATTACAGTGTTGGTTCATCCATCACAGATCAGCTTCAAAATTCTTGTTGAAGATGCAAATTGATATAAATGAAGAGAAGAAATAACACCAACCTGAGGTGTATTGAATGTGAACTCGGGGTCACTATCCTCAATAGATTAAAATTCCAAAATCCAAAGCATGGTGATGGAAGCACTAGGAATCTAGATGTCGACTTAGCATGCCATCTATGGATGCAATTTTGCTAGGAGTATTGGAAATGAGTAGCCTGATGTTGAACAATTAATGATGACCACTAAACCATATGAGCCATCACTAAAGGATGATATGGGGCCTTTAAATTCCAAATATTTGTTTGCATTTCAAACTCCTTGTATTATAACATTCTTGAATGCTATTAAATGGTTATAATTATTCATTTTTTGTTGAGTGGAAGATTCAAGGCAAAGAGTAATTAAAAATGAGTATAGTTTTCAATTTTATGGACACTTGGTCTAATCTTGCTCATTTATTAGCTAAAGGGTTTGGTTTTGAATTCAAATTCCTTAGAACATGAAATAATTTAATTTGTTCAACAATTGGAGTTGTAGAAGAATCTAAAGCAAAATGAAGAAGGAGCTATTGTTATGTCAATTGTTAGCCTCCAATACTCGATGGCATTGGAATTTGCAACTGAATATCAAATATAAGAGTGCATTTCTTTATTATTCAAAAATTTGTTACCTATAGATACATTGTGTGACTGTTGGATTCATCTTCCAAAGTCTCTTGGACTCCCCTTAATGATTTGCCTTCATTAGAGAAATTTTGAGGTCTAAAATGGGCCTCCTAAGGAATATTATAATAATATTGGAAATAATAAAATAAGATTAGATTACCACATCAATTTTGGGAGGGAAAAAAGAAAAAAATTGATTTTTCAACTCGTATTTTCAAATTATCTCCCTATTGTTTTACTCAAATTTCAAGTGGGATAACTTGTTAGATGGATAATTTAATTTTGCATCCAAGCTGTACCCACGTTGCATGCTTTTGATGAACCCTACTATGTGAGAAATGTGAAATACATGAAAAATTGTGATTACAATCACATTTTTCATGTCTTTCACATTTTTCTGTAGTAGGGTCCATCGAAAGTATGCAACTTGGGTACTCCTCAGATAAAAAATTAAATCCAATGAGTGCTCCTGCTCAAAATTTGTGTAAAATCATAGGGAGATAAGTTGAAAATATGAGTTGAAAAAGTATATATATATATATATATATATATATATATATACTATATATATATACTTTTTTACTCCAAAAATGGTGAATCATCCCCCATGGTTGACATCATCATATTGAATCCTATTGGTTCTTATAAAGTTGATTTTTTTGTACATTTTTGTTTTGAGGCCCATTTTTTACCTCAAAATTTCTCTAATGTCACACCATAACCCTTAACGGATTAGGTTTCCAACATTCCCCCCATTAATTTGAAGGGGTGTATATGAGTCCAAGAAGAGAACTGTAATATAAAATTTTCATGGAAATAATTGGTTGAATGTTTTCTCTGAAATGGTGGTTTTTATCGGAAGACCACAAACCCAAAGGTGGGAGAACTCGGGTCTCAACTGGTCGTGGTTTACTAATGACCACCAACAATGGAACACTTAGTGCAGTTCCTAGAACATTTCCAAATTTGGATAGAAGCTGAAGTATTCTACTAGAGGAAGTGCTCCCTAATTCTTTGAGAAGGGATACCATTGAGGTCTCAACCTGGAACACTTGTTGTAGTCCCTAGAAAAATTCCAAATTTTTCTAGAAGCTGAAGTCTTTTGCCAGAGGAAGTGATCCCTATTTTTTTGAAAAGGGAGACCATTGATGTCTCAACCAATGGTAGTTTAAGGTTTAACACCAAATCTAGAACCCTTAGTGCAGTTCCTAAAACAATACCAAATCTAGGTAGAAGTTGAAGTCTTATGCTAGAGGAAGTGCTCAAATATTGGTTTGAAGATGACCGTAAACTAAATCACGCTCATAACTTGATTCTGGATGCAAATTTGGTTCTAGTTTAGACTTGAGGCTATGCTTTTGGTGTTTCTTTGGCTATGGCTTATGCTCTTCGAAACTGGTATTCGATCATTGATTCCCCCCTATCAAATACAAGGTGAGAAGATGATATCATTATAGCTTAGCATCACTTGCACATCCTTGATTAATAGGGCTTCAAAACTAGAAGCCTAACTATCAATCCCCTTATATCCAATACAAAATGAGAGGATGCACATGTTTATAAAATATTCACATGGATGAAGATAAGAAAAAACCATGATCCTGCATGTGGGAAACTCAATAAGGGCGTCAGATTCTACCAAAAATGCACACATTTACAATGCAATTTCATTGGTAAACTTACAAAAAAATGTTATTTGAAAGTTACCATTATATTTCTGGGAAAAGTAGTGTCGCTATTTGATCTACTAGTCCCACTAAGACGGGTAGCTATCTTAGAAACAAACAATTCAAAGTAACTTGTGTTTTCCTTTATGGATGATAGATAAGAGAGAAGCAGAGAGCACCAACCTCAATCCTTCGGTTGGCTCCTTGCTTGTTTCCTCTCTCCTTTGGTAGAGCTCGCCACTCCTTTCTCACTTGTCCCACTTGAAAGAACACCTGTAGAGGAAAAGCAACAAAATAACATCAAAGCATAGAGATCTATAATACCATAAGCAATGCAGAATCAGAAGTACATTAACCATACAATTGCATTCACAAATACAAGATTTACAAATACACAATCATATGGAGGAAAACTCAAATAACTTTATTGATAGTAGAAGTAGAAGAGAGGATTACAGCCCAGCTTTCTAATCTAGCATCATCCTTCCAGCATGAAAGCCCTCTTCACCTCATGAAAAGCAAGATCACCCAACAATGCAATGTCTCAAAGAGAAACCAACAACACTTCCTTACAAATTACAAAATTCCAACCTCTGGATCTCTGGGATGAGCGATCCATTTATAGATATTTGCAGAGGGGTGAGTCAGCTTTTGGGTTTTTGATTAGTGTCATTTCACTAATAGTTATTGGTTCCACTTCGAGATTTCATGATCTCTTACTCATCCTTGGGCGAATTCAGAGAGGCAAGTGTCATATGAGCAGTTTCTAGAAGATTCTTTGAGTTTCCACCTAGCAAACTGCCTCTACCATTTATCTACTCTTTCTCATCGCATCCTACAGAAGTACTTTTCAGTATGCATCGCACCCCCTGTGTGTAACAGGTGAGATGTATCGCACCTTGACCAAGGAGCAGTTGGTATGGTCCATTTTTGACCAATTCTGAGTGATTTTTTAGGGAGAACTTCTAGGAAATGATGTAATCAGTTGACCTTGATCCTTTAGGGTTTTAAAAACACTTTTAGGGGTTTAAGAGCCCTTGGTTTATCGACATATGTGATTGGGGTTGCAGTGCCCAAATATGTCTATAACAGTTGCCCCCTAAAGCATGAGGTCGTAAATGTTCTGATGTCGAGTGAAACGGTTTATCATGAGGATCTGAGGTTTTTCGAACTGGAAGTTGACCTGTATAAAATACAATATAATACATTATCTTCATATTATTTTCATGATCTAGCTAAGGTGGACATTCCCATGCTCAGCTTTATAAATCCATTTTCATGTACATAGGACAGACAACCGTCTGTGTGGTAGACTAATGATTCTTGTAGAGCCATCATCCTTTAACTTGGATGATCATCTATGAAGCTATGGAGTGCATTTGATGTCTTTATTTTCCAGAATATATCATAGCCTGGATGGATGAAACTAGATCTAGGGTCTTAAAACTCATTCAATCTTCGCCCGATGTACAAGTCGATCCATGTGAAAAGATGTTTTGAAGTCGAACATGGAAAGACATCACCTAATTACCAACCAATGATGTAAGTTGTTAATAGGTGTGAGAGGAATCACCGATAATGATAATGACCCTAAAGGTACTACAGTACAATTCACGTGGTGTGAATATAGAATCTGATGTCAAACACCACGCAAAATCTTTCGGTCGAAGACCATTGATGTAAAAATGTCACCGGAAGTGAGAAACTTGCTATTAAGGCATGCAAGCTTCAAAGTATTGAAAGGGTTGTTCCTAAGTCAACTTCTTCGATAATGAGTTGATGTCGACAAGAAGTGACCCATCTTAGGAGGGCCTTAATGAATCCCACATCTACAACAGGAAACATGACAAATGATTTTCTGGAGGTGAAAATGATCTGATGGTACAAGGTTCAGGAATGGAAGTCATGAAAAATGGAGAGTGAAGGCATTGAGTGGATAAGGCATTAGCTGGGTTGGTGAATTCTCTGAATGACTTCTCTTTAACATATCGATGACACTGTGATGTATTGGTAGTGTTAACGCCATGGATGGTACGGAGGACAAATGGTGATGGTGAATGAAATAACCCAACCTGACTCAATCATGGTGATGGAGTGAAAGTGTCATGTTCAAGAGCGACCTACTACCAATGAAGTTCTTCAAGTTTTCTTCCCTTTTTTCCGAGTCATTGCTAACCAGTACCTCTTTATTTTTGTCAAGCTTGAGGAGGATAACATATGCTTCTTCTATAATTTTCCCTTCAGGCAAGCCTGTTGCTATATTTTAGCGAGCCTAGCAACAGTGAAACTTGCTCTTGTTCGGACAGACAAGTTTGTCGCTATTGTTTTAACGAGTTTAATGACAAAGATAACTCATTTTTAGAGAGTTTGAAAAGGAACGGAAAGGAAACTCTAAGAATCATTTTTCGTGGTATAATCCTTAAAGTCCAAAAAAGTATAAAATGATACGAAAGGGATGACTTTTCGATATTTTTAGCAAGCCGAAAAAGACAAGCACTCGATCTTTTTGTGGAACGATCCCTCAAGTCCAAAAAGATTAAAATATAGAGGAGGGATGGCGCTTCCCTTTAATTTAATGAACTGGAAAGGCCAATAGCTCGGCAATTTTTTCATATTTTACGAGTCTAAAAAGAGCTTAAAAGAGACTCGTTTTTTAGGAACGAGTGATGTATCTGGGTAGCAACTGGTTCCAGGTAAGTTTGGAACTTCTCAAACATGGCAGTGTAATGAGGGTGGCTAATAGAATTGCTCATCGGAGTTGTTCCTCAAAATGGTAAACAATCAAGTGGAGGCATATGATCAGCTAAAAGAGTGGAGGTGATGGTAAGAACATGACCAAGGCTCAAAAGGTTGATAGCAATGCAATCACAAAGGTTATTTACCGAGGGTGGATTCATTTTTTAATGAATTTGAATCTTTAGAAACTATGCTCAGTGGCGGGTTTATTTTTTAATGAGCTTGAACCCTACGGTAACATTGCTTGTGGCAGGTTTATTTTTTAACGAGCTTGAATCCTGCTGTAACACTGCTTGTGGTAGTCATATTTAAAGATGTCTCTTACTAGTAGGTTCATTTTTTAATGAGCTTGCCCTATGTGAAACTTTTCTCATTGCCTTTTGTATGCAGGCTAGAAATGACCAACTAAAGAACTGACTACACTAGGGGTTAATGAACTACTGAGGTTAGGTAGGATAGTTTAGAAAAAAACATTTCCTTTGCTTCGTCGGGGCCGCCGACAAAGGTGAATGGTGGATCAAACCAATCACCTAATTTAAGTAGTTGAAGTTAATAAAATACTACGAGGTTAGAGTTACACGAGTCACTTTTCACTTGCATAAAAAAAAGGTTTGCATGCCCCCAGGTGTTGAGAAAACTAGAATTTCCAGTTCCCTTATGGAATTTCCTGCATTTAAGCAGGATCATTTCATCTGTGGAGCAGACAAAACACTTCCTTAGCTTTCTCCATCAAAATAGACAAAGGTGAATGGTGTGAGCTTCCAATCACATAACGTGCGAGGAGATCCTGTTTCAGACTGATCACATATCCTACACAGAAATGGTGTTTCAGACTACTCATATAACCTATGAGGAAATTTAGTTTTTCATTTGGGTTTGCCTACCGAAGCAGACCAGGGTGCATTCCCCCTAAGCTTCGTTACATTCACCGAATCACTCGCAGTATTTAGGTGGATAAACTAGAGGTTGAAGAGACATTCCTTGTGCAAAGAGACCATTTAGGGATGGCATTTGACTTGTAGCTATGTTTGACCCAGGAAATGAAAGTTGGTTGACAAGTTGTACCAATTTTCCTTCATAGGGAAACACATCACCCAAAAGAGTGAGGAAACAATAGCTCCCATGTTGTAAATGTAGTCGTACCCAAGGAGTAGATTTTAATGTAGTGGCCCTTGGACTACCATCACGTTCAAGTGAATGATTTTCCTTCTCAAATTTATAGGAAAATTTGGAAGGATCCCTAACGGTCGACTGGTTCCTTTATTGAAGCCTGACAAATTTCGATTCTTAGGCAAAAGCGATGGCGAACCAAGTGCTTTTCAAGCAGTTGAGGAAAGGATACTCACAAAAGCCCCTACATCTATGATAGTGCCAGACATGATCATTCTGTAAACTTGTACTATGATTCTGAATGGTACATTAGATGGAAGGCGAGGTCCCGCTAGTAGATTCCAATCAAAGGAAATGATTAGATTTCTTGGAGGAGGTACCGAATAAACAGCTGGATGAATCTCTTGAAATGGGGAACTTCTTTCCTATGGTAAAGGAACAGGTAGATTGCTGCCATGTTCATCAGACTTTGTCTTAACAAAATTAATTTGAATGATGTCGTTCTCATTCTCTTTGGAGACTGTATCATCTGAAGGTGGACCCTTTGAAGGCAAGACTGGGTCGACTGCCATCTCGACCTGTTGACTTTGGTCCTGTGTGGACTCAGAGTGTTTATCTTCAATGATAGACATTTAGACCGACAACAAAGCAATGGACTTGGCAAGAGTTTCTTGTATCCAGGTGGAAGTTGCTGCAGTGACGCAGGACAGTTATCCAAGACACTTTTAGCTTCATCTAGAAAAGGACAATGGTGGAGGGCATGATCGCCTTCACACAACCTACAAGGAAATCTAGATCTTCATTTTTGTCTATTGACTTCACTTTCACTAGTCAATGGTGTAATCTCAAAATGATTGACAGAGGTTGATGACACCGGATGGTGCAACAGGGGAGACCAGTCTCTCAAGATCCGCGGAGTGCAAAGAAAATCTCGATGGTAGTGGTTTCCTTTGCAAATTATGCATTGAGTTTTGGGTTTAGAACATGCAGCATGTGGATTTTCACCAGACGATTTTTTTTTTCCCCCCTTGCTGGACCAGTTTCTTCTTCTTCGTTTCCTTCCCTTTCTTCTTCTTCTCAGTTACTTGGTTTTTAATATCACTAGCTTCACCAAGCGAAGAGGAAGAAGGAGAGGGAGGAACAAATGAAGTAGAAGGTGAGGGAGCAACTCCAGTATCATCTGGTTGCTAATTCGATTGCTGAGGAATTATGGTGTTTTGAATGACATAGGTTGAGAATAGCCACACCGGCAGACCAATTATGATTCCAGGAAGGGAGAATGTAGCCATGTATGGAGCACCAATGTCTTTCCAAGAAGAGAAAGGACTAGGATTCCCCCCAAGGGGAGATCCTTGATTGGTGGACTCCATTATCTCAACCTAAGATCAATGAGGAAATGGTGATGCTAGTCCAAATTAAATGAATTTTATGACGCTTTGACACAACTTGCTTTTTCAATTTTTAAGAGTCAAGAAAAAGCTAAAGGTGACTCTAGTCGCCTTCGATTTTTAATGAGCCTAAAGTGACAAGTGCTCAGATGGACCTTTTCTTCAAGGAGTCAAAAAGGAACGAAAGTGACTACTCTGGAAATCTAGATAGAGGGATTACTAAACCAATCGCAAAATTGCAATATACACCTTGGTGGTAAATTAAAGAGAAATTATCAAGGACTTTATGTATGGAAGTCAATCTTCCTGAATGTTGTGTTCAATGCATTGCAATCGATAGGGTGGCAGACACGGCTTCCTAAGGATAAAGGATATCAGCCTATTGTGGTATCCCGATATATACTTGATGGTACGTGGGAGCACAAGTCCGTACTGGCACTTTTCGTATCAAAGAGGAAGAATCACCCAATCTACGACGAAAACGATAGTTACCAGGCTTTACGATGTCAGAATATGTCTCTAGCCTAGACTTCTAGATGTTGTGCACTAGGTTCCAAAGTGTTTTTATGTTCATTGAGGTTTATTTTATAGTTGATCTTTTTTAAGAAGTTTTCCTTTCAAGGTTCACCACGTGATGTAGATGTAAAATTCCTAAATATGCAATCTAAAATGATAAACAGTCGTTTGTTTTCTTTTAGCAATGAAAATCCTAGCTGCCAAGGAAAGAAAAGTACGATTCTTTCAACAGAGAGCAAAGAGCACACACTAAATGCACCCTTCCTAAATCAATTTCCGCAAGTAATCTAAATGAAAATGCACATGCATGTATTTTTTTTTCCATTTCCTTAATGTGAGAATGCCAAAAATAAAACTAAGTACAGATCTGAACTACTTTTCTTCAAAGTGACACTTTAGCAATTTCTTTTTCAAAACGAAAGGAAGACTAAGACGACACTTTCAATTTCGAATGGAAAACTACTTTCGACACTTTAAATATTGACAATTCAAATCAAATACAATGGAAAAAGTACAATCGACTATCTAAAAGAAGAAGACTTTACAACACACTTTTTCTTGACTCAAAACGACAGTTACGACACTTTTGAATCATAAGACGAAAGTTCGATTAACCTACTTTTTGCAAAAGAAGACTGTAAATGATGAAAAATAAAAAAAAACATTCACAATTCCTTATCAATGAGGCTGAATAATGTAAAGGAAGGAAGTTTCAACAATGATATACTGATCATAGGCTGCAAAACTACTGAATAGAGCTGAAAACAATGAAGAAAAACCCAAATTCCAGAGAGGGAAATAGTCTCATTCAATCACCGCACCTGTCCTTAAGGGAAACAAGGATGCATCTCACGTGCAACACATGGGAGGTGTGATGCATCCAAACTGCCAATTAGATATAGTGTGATGGACCAGAGAACGAAACTGTGCTTGGTTTTCACTCACAATTTGCAGCTAAGTTTATTTATTTAGGCTAAGCTTATGATGGATAGTAACAACAAAGTATAGGGATATGATCTTATGAGGTTATTGAGCTACCACCAGGGCACTTAGGATGTTTGCAAGTCAGATGTTCAGTTCATAAACCAACCCAGAGATTGACTAAAGCAACCTTGATCTACTTTGCACTTGCATAGCAAGTGCAGTTCGAAGGCTAGCTGGCTTAACTCCAAGCTCTGTCTGTAGTTTATAAAGCAAACAATAGTAACAAACAAACAAATTATTCGCTCCCCAGCAGAGTCGCCATTTTGTTTCCGGGAAAACTAGTGTCGCTATTTGATCTACAGGTACCACTAAGACGGGTAGTTATCTTAGAAACAAACAATTCAAAGTAACTTATGTTTTCCTTTATAGATGATAGATAAGATAGAAGCATAGAGCACCAACCTCAATTCTTCACTTGGCTCCTTTCTTGTTTCCTCTCTCCTTTGATAGAGCTCGCCACTCCTTTCTCACTTGTCTCGCTTGAAAGAACACTTGTAGAGGCAAAGCAACAAAATACCATCAAAGCATAGAGATCTATAATATCATAAGCAATGCAGAATCAGAAGTGAATTAACCATACAATTACATTCACAAATACAAGATTTACAAATACACAAGCATATGGAGGAAAACTCAAATAAATTTAGTGATAATAGAATTAGAAGAGAGGATTACAACCCAGCTATCTGATCCAGCATCATCCTCCCAGCATGAAGGCCCTCTTCACCTCATGAAAATCAAGATCACCCAACAATGCAATGTCTCAAAGAGAAACCAATAGCACTTCCTTACAAATTACAAAATTCCAACCTCTGGATCTCTGGGATGAGGGATCCATTTATAGATATTTACAGAGGGGTGAGTCAGCTTCTGGGTTTTTCATTAGTGTCATTTCACTGATAGTTCTTGGTTCCACTTGAATATTTCATGATCTCTTACTCATCCTTGGGTGAATTTAGAGAGGCAAGTGTCATATGAGCAATTTCTAGAATATTCTCTGAGTTTCCACCTAGAAAATTGCCTCTGCCATTTGTCTACTCTTGCTCATCACACCTTACAAAAGGACTTTTCAGTATGCATTGCACCCCCTGTGTGTAACAGGTGAGATGCATCGCACCTTGACCAAGGAGCAGTCTGTATGGTCCATTTTTGACCAGTTCTGACTGGTTTCTCAAGGAGAAATTCTGGGAAATGATGTAATCAGTTGACCTTGATCCTTTAGGGTTTGAAACAACACTTTTAGGGGTTTAAGAGCCCTTGGTTTATCAACATATGTGATTGGGGTTGCAGTGCCCAAATATGTCTATAACACATTATTTTAAGTAGAATGCCTAAGATATAAAATGCTTCTAAAAATGAAGGAATAATTCCCAAATCCAACAAACAAAAACAACTTATGTGTTATTCTCAAAGACCTAGACTAGATATCTAGCTCTTTTGCAAGCGATAGAACAAAATAGCTAAAAAAAACAAAATTGTATCAATCAGGTTGGTGACATTTCGTAGAAAGCTTTCTGCAGGGATCGGACCTTGTCTTATCAATAAATGGAACAATGTAATAACAACTCCACTAAACTCTGCACCTCCTCTAAACTCCTTCCATATAATGCTCTCGCATATATTAATAGTAATGAATAATGAAATGCCATAAATAACAAAAGTTTTTTTTCTAAAGGACATATTTATAATCTCATCTAGCATCATATCCATCCTCTTCTCAATCAATGAAATTTTATCAACAATAATCACTAACATGCTTGCCATTATATTATGCAAATGATTTTGAAACCTAGTAAAATACCGATACAAAACTTGAGAGAGGTATCTTCCATGTTATTGGAATTATCGTTGGACACCATACCTTAATCTTGTGTAGATTGCTTTTCCTTTTGGAATGTATACAACTCCAAGACCACAGTCCAGTTTTTCTGACTCCATGAACTCATCAACATAGTCATCATGTGGTAGTTGTGGATTCTATGTTCCCCTCCAAAAACATGAAGGTTAATGGCATGGTTTTCTGGGTGCGACGTGGTATGGCATCTCCAAGTGCTCTATGCTACTTATGGCCAACATTTTCCTTTTAGAACCCAATAAATAAAAAAGGATTTTAAGTGAAAATTCAAAGGTTGAATGATGTAAAGCCTTTTAAAAGAATTTCCCAATATCGAACTACTCATTGAGATTGTAGAGAACATGGACAAGGGATTCTGAGAAGGGATGCCTGTTCACCACAAATTCTTGAGGAAATTCAACTACAGCTATGAAAATGGTTGAAATTATTCATGGACATATAATAATGGACAAGATTGAGATAGAGAGAGAGTAAAATGTATAGGAATGCACAATTCAAGCATGCAAATAGGTCTTCTCACATGAATGTGATACCTATGCAATTGTAGGTCATATTTTTTTATTCTTTGTTGCATGATCTTGACCTGATGAACTTTCCAAGAGATGCATCATATTTTTCTTTTCTCTCTATGCAGATCCTTTGGATTTAGTACTTCGTATCATGCTTGAAAATCATAGACAAGTTTGTTATCAGAGGCATTTTTTTACTCTATGGAACATAAAGAAAATGCTAGGAATAATGTGAATACACAAAAATGAATCTAAATGTGTGTCACTTTGATATCATAGCTTTGAGAAATGTGGGTTGAAAAATTTTACTACTTGAGCAGAGGTCAAGAATATGGTAGAAGGCCAGAACTATTCATACACATAGATAGCCAAATATTTCAAGACTTCTCAAAGTGGCATATTTGACCAATTTAGACAGGAAGATTCATTGGGTTTTTGAGCAAAACCTACTCTGATACCACTATTGGAATGTACAACCGAATATCAAAGATAAGCATGAATTTCTTTATTATTCACAAATATGTTACATATAGATACATTGTGTGACCATTGGTTTCGTCTTCTAAGGTCTCTTGGACTCCCCTTAATGATTCATGTTCCACACCAAAACCCTTAATGGATTAGGTGTCCAACAATTGAATTACAAGTAGTGCATCACCAAATACCATGATTTTATAATAAAAAAAAATTGATGGCAAGCTCTAAGCCTTTCCAAAGAGAAAGGTACTCTACTTGGTTATTGGTTGAAATGGTCATTCCTTAAGCATATTGTATCTCATTTTTTTCCTCAGGGCAAAGGATCACCCCTCTCGCTCCTGCTCCATCAAAAAATAAAGATTATTGAGATTTTCTTTCATTACAATGCCAAAATTCCCTTAAGTTTTTCTAATGTAGGGATTGTTCCTTCAAACATGACAGAAAATGCATTATGATATACTTTCTAGGGTCTAGTTTTTATTCTTTGAAAATCATACCATTTCTAGCTAGCCATAATGACCAACAGATATATTTAGGAAGTGTTGAACAGCATCGCACCACTAGAGATGTGGGATTTCAAGGCCAAGTAAATTTATTTTTCCAGGTTACGAAAATTTCAAACCAAGTCCCTATGATTACCTCAATGTGAATTAGATTCATGTAAGTGACTTTCCAAATCTCTAGGGAGAAGGGACAAAGCTTGAATGTATGGGGAATTCTCTCCTCTAAAGGCATACATAATGGGCATCTTTATGGACCTTGAGTGCTTCACTTTTTTATATTTTTCAATTGTTAAAATTTTTTAGTGTACTACTATCCAACAAAAGGCGTAGACTTTTGTAATGCCATCCATGTGCCATATCTCCTCCCAAAACTTATTTAGAGTTGGATGGGGCAACTGTTTTACGAGGAAAGTGTAGCCTTATGTGATTGTGTATCTTTGAAGTGAAATTAGTCTCCATGCATCCTGATATCTATCTGAACATGAAATGGGGAGGGATTTTTGGGCAAGACCAACCAGACCAGACTCCCTTATCATTCCAATTTGAGATATATTTGAGTTTTCCATTTCCCTTTAGCTGCATCCAATATGAAATCTCATTGAATTCTTCTTAATTCCCCAACAGGAAATACATGGTGAAGTTAGCATTCCATAAACTGATGTGTGATATATTGTCTACATGCCAGCTTATAATCTTAATCATAATAGATGCTTCCTTTTTGCGTGACTTCTAAATTTTGGAACCTATTCCATACCAATTTTTTTATTCTACTATGAGAAGATGGGTTTTATGAAAATATTTTTTCAAGAAGTTTGGTTTCCACCAATCCTTTGAGATGGATAATAACCTCCAACTATCCTTTATCCAAGAGCTAAATTCATAAAGTGTAGGTATTTTATTTCAACTTGTTGTGTAGTCAATCCTTTCTACAAATAGAAATTATCCCTCTAGTACTATGGGAGGATCTAGCAACTACAGAACACAATTACTTGCAATCTTTCCTAATTCATACTAGAAAATGAAGAGGAGGATATATATCCTACCTCTCTCTAATGCTAATACCCTTGGTGTCAACCTTTACTCTTTGGCTTCCAAGCTCACGATCTCCTCGTCATTGGTCTAGATGAGTGACTGCAAGAAAGATCAAGTGGATACAACAAAACTATGCAAAACAAAACATTTTCTAATACAAATTATGTAACAGATCAGGGAGAATTACAATAAATGGACAATAATTGACACATTTATGGAAAGAAAACATATATTGTATTATTAATAGATGAAAAAGGGAGCATTAAAACTAATGAAGCCTTAATGTTGCAAGCCTTCTTAAAGTGAGATTCCAAGTCCAAGCCTTAGCCTACAAACACCTTTTCTCCTTTGCAAATGGGCAGCATTTGGGCACAATTCAACACTATGATGGAAACCCACCAAAAAACAATAAACCATTAGTGGATAGTCGGAAATTCATTTATAGGGAAGGAGATGGAGTTGAGGATCCATGAAAAAAGGGAGGAGTTACACATCTCAGGGGAGAGATCCATCGAAATAGGATCAAGGGCCAAGAATGGGAGGTCTTGTTCCTATCTTCATTTACCTGAAACCACATTGTTGTTCTCAAACATTCTTGTAAGAGAAGCTTCTCCTCCATTTTGGAAAAAGCTAGTTGAAGAGGACCAGCACAGATTTGTATGATAAAATTAGCACTGGCAGTGCTAGACATATGTAATGTCAGAGGTTACCAGTTTGGAGTTGCTTGATAAAAATATCGTTGGGCTTGAAAAACAAGGTTTTTGACAAGCTCTTCAGAATTCTTTCAAGGAAATTTTTCTTCCTTTTTCTTCAGGGATGTTCCAAACATGTTTCATGATGAATACATTGTTTGTGACAAACTTCATCACTTTGTGACACTTGCGCAATTAACGACATGAAGTGCGACACTTCAAGATTCCACATTGTCAGTGTGAAAAAATATTGTATAATAGATGCCCCCTAAAGCATGAAGTCAAAATATGAAGTGATGACTAAAATGGTTTACTAGCAAAGGCAAGGACTTAGAGAACCATTGTCAGGAGACCTCCAAATCACACATAATACAATATATCTGACATCTCAAAATTAAGATTTCTAGGATTCTTGGTTGATTGTAATGTATTTTTTGAATTCATCCGATCCATATTGATTTGAAGATCGACGTTTCAAGCCCTCAACTATAAAGGCTTCTCACACTCTTCACCATAGAACGCAAATCAATTCCACAGTTAATTCCAATCATCATTTTCATGTATCCGCACTCCAGTCTCTTCACTCTTCCCCAACGCATATTAACAAATTGATTAATTACATAGAATCAAGTTCATGTTATCACACACAGAATACAGAATCCCAATCGACCTCTTCACTACCTTCTTCCCCTACTCAAATTTTAAATAGGTCGAAAAGAAATGAAATAAACCACATGAATACTTCTACTTCTAATCACATTAATTTAATATCTCTATTTGTTTTATCTCCAAACCCCCTTGAAATGCACCCCACCGCCAACAATGATTTTCAATATTCATTATCTAATAATTCCTCGTCACCCCATTTTTCAATTCAATCCTCTTCAGATTCTAAACATGCCTGCTTCCCTTATATAAAACCTTCCTCCACAAACAAAATTATTAATTTGTCTAATCTGATTTTAAATGATTCAAATATTAATCTTTTAAATAAAGGGTTAAATTTTTCCATGACACCAAAGAAAATACCCAAGGAAGATATAATTAGAAACATTGAATATGGCATTAAAGGCATGCCTGATAATACAAAAGAGAAGATTAGACAAGAATACTCCATGATTCTTCGAAAATTGAAACCCCCTAAAAACAACATTGCAAAAGATGAATGTTTTTCTCTAAAATCCCTAAATTCTAACCCTAATATTGTAATATTAAAATTATACAAGGGAGGAGTTACCATCATAATGAATAGAAATGACTATAATGACCAAATGATAGATCATCTTAACAATAGTGGGTGTTACAATCAGCTAAATAAAAATCCTTTAAAAAACATTACAAAAGAGGTTTCTAGGTTAATCAAAGAAAGAAAAATAAATGATAAAAAGACCCTCATTGAAAGTTGCCCTTATACCCCCTGGAATTTACGGTTCTCCTAAGATTCATAAAGAAGGGGTTCCTATCAGACCTATTGTAAATACTGTTGGAGGTCCTACTTATCATCTAGCTAAATACCTTGCCAAAAATCCAAAACCCTAGTTGGCAACACTGGATCATTTGTCAAATATTCTACCCACTTCATCAATGAAATCAAGAATATTAAGCTCGATAAAAATGATATATTAGTTAGATTTGATGTTAATTCTCTATACACAAACATTCCTATTGGTTGAGCCATGGAGGTTGTTCGAAAAATCACTGGTCCAGAGACTTCAAAACTTATAGAAATTTTCCTCAAATCCACATTTTTTAGTTTCACGGACGAAATTTATGAACAAACATGCGGAGTAGCTATGGGTTATCCTTTTTATCTGATCATGGACAATTTATTCATGGAATATTTTGAATCCAAAGCACTTCAAAGTGCACCCCTAAAACCTAAATTATGGAAAATAGTTGTGGATGACACTTTCATCATATGGCCTCACGGGCATGAAGCGTTGGAAACATTCAAACAACATCTTAACAATCTTTCCCCTCAATAAAATTTACCATGGAAGTTGAAGTCAATGACAACCTTCCTTTCCTTGACATTCTCGTCACTTGGAATTTTGATGGCTCCATTTCTCACCAAGTCTACCAAAAAAAGACTCACACAAAGCAATATCTAGATGCCACTTCCCACCATCATCCCAAACAAAAATTAGGAATTCTAAACGCCATTGCAATAAGAGCAATTCAAATCTCTGATAAAGAACACTTAGCTAATGAGAAAGCCCATCTAATAAAAGTATATTTTAAAAATGAATATAATAAACATCAAGCCATCAAAGGCATAAATAAAGCTAGCAAACATACTTGTCTTAATAATAAAAATAATAATCATGACTACCTCATTAACAAAGTTATCCTTCTGGACATTAATGGTACCACTGATAAGATGTCCCATATCCTAAGAAAACATAATATTATGACCACCTTCAAACCTATAAATACCATTTGTAGCTGCCTCAAATCCGTTAAAGACCCTATTGACCTTAAAAACCAAAAAGGAGTTTATCTTATCCCTTGTTCTTGTGGAATTACTTATGTTGGTGATATGGGTCGATCCATTAATACTCGCATCATTGAATATTCTGTTGATATTAAACATAATCGATCTAAAAACTTGGCATTAGCAGAGCATTCCAATAAATCAAAACATCATTTTTGTTTTGAAGAAGCCCACATCCTCGCAAAAATCAACCACTATTTCCACAGAAAATTTAGAGAAGCTATAGAAATTAGTAAGCATCCTAAAAAACTAAAGAGGGATAAAGGATGGGTCGTAAGCAAAAACTAGATCCCAACATTAAAATTCAATTTTGGTTTAACTCTTAATCCCTTAACCCCATATTAACTAACTCTCCCTCGGGTTTATATTATATATATATATATATAATATATACTATTATATATAATATAGATAGATATATTATATAATTTTTAACACATTTCTTAAATATTTATTATTATTTATTATTTTTAATATTATTTCTTTAGATCATTACTGTAAGCCCCTCATCTCTCTCTAAAATAACTTATAAAATCATTTAATTCAAGAATCAAATTATTAATATTATTATTTGTAATAAACATTACTTAATACTATAAAATATATAAATACACTTTTTATTAATTTACAAAATAAAAAATAAAAAAATAGATATTATATTTAATAAATACATAGTATTTTATTTAATAATTATTTAAATAAATACATAGTATTTAATAATAATTATTAATAAATACATAGTATTTATATAATAATCATTTAATAATTATATTATTCATCTCATTGTCAACCTGTTTCTTTATAACCCTAAACACCATCTAATTATTTATCATACACCATGTGTTGATCAGTTTTCCACATGCTTTGATCATGATGATGAGCCTCAGTTGAGGGGTTGAAATGTCAATCTTCATATCTGACATTTATGATGTAAGTATGCTTAAAGTGTAAGCATCTAAAAATACATGGATCTACAGCATGAACACAACCATTCGTATAGAAAGGATCATGTTTACGATCATGAATACTTAATAACTCCACGCAGCTTGGATTTATCAAACGAAACCCAGTGTCTTCATCTCTGTCTCGATCCAACCAAAGTATGAATATCACCATGCAAATAAATGGGTTGTAGTTGAACATGGTAGAAACCACCTGAATATTGACCAATGATGTAAACCGTTAACAGGCATGAGAGAAACCACCAATGATGATAATGGTTCTCAAGTTACAACAACACAATCCATGAGTGTGAATAATAAAGCTGAAGTCAAACCCGCACAAAATCATTTGATTGAAGGCCAGTGATATAAACCAAATGTTGAAGGCGAAGAACCTACCATTGAGGCATGAAAACTTCAGGGTATTGGAAGGGAGTTTCTAGATCATCTTCCTAGATAATGAGTTGGAGTCGATAGGAAGTGATCCTTCGAAGGAGGGCCATAATGTTTCCCACATCATCAACACGAAACATATGATTTTGTAAAGTTGGCAAGAGTGATTCAAGATTGTTGCAAAAAAAGTCAAACATGGTATAAGTGGTTTGAATTTGCAGGTGGAACTTCTCTTGAACATATCAGCAAGACGACTCCAGAATTTGGTAACATTTGACTCAAAATATGATCATAGTTCATGGTGACAATAGAATATAATCAGATGAGAGGCAAATGGATTTCCCAAATCCGGTAAGCCAAGTGACAAAGTGAGGATGCCCCAAACCCGACACAAGATATAGATAAGTGTCATGCTCAAGAGCAAGATACTACCTTTCATACAAAATATATGATATATGTTTATTTCCATTTTCCTCGCTATTTCTAGCAAGTACCTCTTTATTTTTAATCTCAAGATTAAAGAGGATAACATATGCTTGTCACATAAGTTCATCCTTTGCATCAATCCATCCTTGTATTTAAAATGCACCCTAGGAAGGAGTAGCTCAGTCTCATCATGGTGACAAGTCCTTCATCATTTTAGTTTTACGAGTCTAATAGAGGGGTAAATCGACGTCTTTTTCGTGTTTAGAGAGTTTGAAAAAGAGGCAAAAAGAAAACTCTAGATATCCCTTTTCGTAGAGAGTTTCTTGAACCTGAAAATGTAGAAAAATATATCCAAGAGAACCTCTTAGCCACGTTTGAATAAGGTGTTCCTTTTTCATAACTACTCTATCTCAGTGCAGAAAAGGGTTAAACTTATACTAAGTAGGCGTATTTTCATTTACTTTTACAAGTTCAAAAAGATAAGTGCTTGACAATCTTTTCCTATTTTGAGAGTCAAAAGAGATTTGGAAATGACTACTCCTGGAGGAATGAGTAGTATAAAAGGATAGCAATTGTTTCTGGTCATGATGGAACTACTCAAAACATGTAAAGGTTAAGAGGATGACTAATAAGACCACTCACCATATATGGTCCCTAGGCAAGGGTAAAACAACCAAGTGAAAGTGTATGATCAGAAAAAGAGATGGTGGCAATGGAATGAAAAACAAATGCTCATCTAGCAAAAACAAGCTGATAAAAACAACAATCATGAGAGGTAAAGTGGGAATGGTTTCATTTTTACACAAGCTTGAAACATGGTAAACTATGCTTGAGGATACTTGAAGATGGTTTCATTTATTCACAATCTTGAAACATGAGAAAAAACTATGCTTGGATTTGATTTCATTTTTACACAAGCTTGAAATGGAGGCAAACTATGCTTGAGATTAGTTTCATTTTTCTGCAAGCTTGAAAAGAAGAAAAATTATGCTTGAGATTGGTTTCATTTTTACACAACCTTGAAACAAAGAAAAACTATGCTTGAGATTGGTTTCATTTTTACACAAGCTTGAAACAAAGAAAAAATATGCTTGAAATAAGTTTGCATGCCCCCAACATAATTACTCAATTTGAGATACATGCCCCCAAGCTTCATTTCATTCACATAAGTAGACTACTAGTTACTAAAAGGTGTATGGAATGAAGGTTCATTTACGAGATCAAGTGAAAGAATCGACTAGGAATTTACGAGATCTAATTAAAGACTCGAATTGGAAGGGGATTTGTTTCATTTTTAAATAGCTTAACAAAGGAAAAGAACCATGTTCATGACACCTTGCTTCATTTTTTAACAAGCTTGACACAAAAGGAACTCTGCTCCAAACACCTTGTTTCATTTTTTAATGAGCTTGACACAAGTAAAGGAACTCTGATCCAAGAACCTTTCATTTTTTAAGGAGCTTGACATAATACAAGGAACTCTTCTCCAAAATCTTTGATTCATTTTTTAAGGAGCTTGACACAAGACAAGGAACTCTGCTCCGAGAACCTTGATTTATTTTTTAAGGAGCTTGACATAAGACAAGTAACTCTTCTCCAATAACCTTGATTCATTTTTTGAGGATTTGACACAAGTAAAGGAACTTTGATCTAAGAACCTTGATTCATTTTTTAAGGAGCTTGACACAAGTAAAGGAACTCTGCTCTAAGAACCTTGATTCATTATTTAAGGAGCTTGACACAAGAAAAGGAAATGTGCTCCAAGAACCTTAATCATGGCCCATAAGAGGCCATGGATTCCAAGAGGTTCTCATCAAATGGGAGAAAAACTCTTCGGAAGGGATACATATCAAGGGATCTAATGGAAAGATCAAGCTCCAATGCCCCCATTACATGATGCACTATATCACAAACTAGATCATTAGTAGACGTGAGCATGGAAAATGTGGACACATAATTAACCTATGGTGGGGAAACCACTTGCATATAAGGACCTTTGATGGATTTTGGTTCATTGGGAGCCACATTAGGACGAATGAATGACATTTGATCAATGGTCACAATTATTCCTTCATGTAGGAAACACATTACTCAAAAGACCGAAGAGACAAGAGCTCACGTGACATAAAAAATCCATGACCGAGGAGTAAATTAAAATCCAAAGCAGGAAAATGCTATGACACCAGATAGATTTAGATCCATAGCATTATGCAATGTGGTGTACAAAATTATTTCCAAAGTAATTGCAAATAGGCTTAAGCCCCCTCTTCCAACTCTTGTGTCTGAGGAGCAAACTAGATATGTGGAAGAAAGGAAAATTCTAAATAATATCATTCAAGCTCATGAGGTGGTACACTCACTCAAGAGTAATAAGTACGCAGGTATGTGATACAACTTGACCTAGAGAAGGCTTATGATAAGCTAAGCTGAGCATACATCAGGGAAGTACTAATAGCATATGGCTTTGACCATAACTGGATAAGATGGGTAATGGCCCTTGTTACCACCTCAATTTTTTCAATCCTGCTTAATGGCTCACCATCCAAAACCTTTAATCCTTCAAGAGGACTCAGACAGCGAGATCCACTCTCCCCCTTCCTCTTTATTCTCATGATGGAAGGTTTAGGCAATGCGATCAAATCTGCCAAAGCAGAAGGCAAAATCCAAGGTCTTAAACTCACCTTGAATGGGAGTGCCTTGACTCATCAACAATCTATGGATGACACCATCATGCAGGGTACACCCACAGTCAAGGAAGCTCTAGCCTTAAAGCAAATCTTGAATGACTTTTCTATGGCTACGGGTACAGAGGTAAGCCTTACCAAATCAAAGATTTTCTTTTTTAATACTGAAATTGTGATTCAGAGAAACCTCACCAGAATTATAGGTTTTCAAAGAGATCAACTACCCTCCAAATATTTGGGAATACCTCTAACAAACAAACCTCTAAGAAAGGTAGTTTGGGAGAATCTTACTAATAAACTCCAGGAAAAAAATTGAAAATGGACAAACAGATCTTTGAATTTAGCAGGATGGCTAGTACTTACAAAATTTGTCCTACAAACTGTCCCCATCTTCACGTTTTTAGCCCTTCCAACTCCTAAAGGAATTGTGCAACACATCAGAAATATCCAAAGAGATTTTCTTTGGGGAAAAGGAAAAGAGAAAAAGAAATGGGCTTTGGTAGCTTGGGAAAATATCTGTAAACCTAAGACACATGGAGGTTTGGGACTTGATGACCCTAAAACCCTAAGAAACATTTTGGGGGAAAAACTATGGTGGAGATGGCTAAAGGAATCAGTAACCCCTTGGGCCAAGGTATGGAAACAGAAATATGCAAATAATTGGCAAGAAAGGGAGCATAGTCAAATGTCTGGGCTCATCAAATGCTCCCACATTTGGAACAAGGCTTGGGAGAATAAAGCCATTGTTCAGAAACACAATTTCTGGGAAATCGGAGATGGAAACCTAGCTTGGTTTTGGGAGGACAATTGGCAACAAGAATCTAACATGTTAAGAGAAGAATTTTCCAATCTCAAGAATGATACTGACAACAAACATTTACTCAGGGTAAATGACTTCTTGGATAAGGATATAAGCGATGGAAAATGGAAAATATGGAAGAACCTGGTATACAGTGATGACTCCCCTTTGAAGGCCCGGCTAGAAGTTCTTGCAGTTATCTTGGAACAGAGAAAGATTCTGACATCAACATCTTCAGACCATTAAGATGGGGAAAAAACAATGAAGGCAACTTCAACCTCAAAGAATCCAAGCGAATGGACCTAGGGCTTGACTTTCCAAACCCTGATAAGGTATGGAAGGACCTGTTGTGTTGTACAACAACCCCCAATTTCTATAAAAAATTTACACATAATTTTTAATAAGAAATGGGTCCCTTTTTAAATAAACTTAATTAAATTGGTGAGTTAATAAATAAAACTGGTATTGACCTCATTACAAGAAAAATCCTTATCAAAAGGCCTAAAGTAAATAATTCATTTTATAAAGCCTTTTGGAAAGAACAAAGTGTTCCTTTAAAAATATTATAAATAATTCTACATTGTGATAAAGCGATCAGGGATCGCATATCACAATGACAAAGGGACACATGCAAACAAAGCCTCATCAAATCCTCCAATCCAATGAAGGAAATCACAATCGGAAATCGGAGATATAAAATGACAAAGGGATAAAGCACAAGCCAAACCCTGATTGCAATCAATCAATTGGGTGCACATCTCAAGAGGAAAACATATGTTAAAACGGTTTGCATGCATAAGTACTCCGCTTTATTATAATATCACTTTTCGGCACTTGGGGATATTCGTTGCAAGTGCTAAAGCCTCTCCCTTTGAAACTCCTGATTGCAATTTGTGATTTATCGCCGATCACCGATCGAGGAAATCTGAAGACATGCTTGAAATAATCATTTGATATACGATCGACGAGATGGGTATTTATGGTATTTATTCACCACGATTAGCAATTCGAACGGCTATTAAATTTTACAGTTAAGATTAAATCATTCAAAATATTTCATTCGTGTTAATTCTTATCTACATCCGATTTATCATATGTCAATCACCGTAATTCTGTTCATTTTCATATTGCCTTTCAGCGGCAATATCTTTGTGTTACGATATTCAATTGTCTATGCAGAGTTTCTTCGAACCCACGAATCCAAAGAAGATGGGGAAGAAATATAAGAAGGCCAAAGCAACTCCTGTAGCCAAGAACTAGGGCTGAGCAAGAAGGGATTAATATTAGATACAACATGTCTCGGTCTGGGAAATGCTAGTTGGGAAAGCATTTATAATTTGATAGAAGCATAGGAGCCCAAAGAATTAGAAGAGGAAGCCATAGCCGACTCAACCAGCAAGTCAAAGGGAACTCTCAAAGAATTGGCCTGTTCATACCTTCACAAGATAGCAGTGTGGGCCAAAATTTTGCCATACACTGATGTGGTTAGATGGGTTGTCCAAAAAATCCCAACATCAAATAGAACATTTTCCACAGCTGATGTAAGGATATTCAGGTCATTCAAACCCGAAGATCTCAGGAAAATGTACCATCTAACTCCGCCTGAGAAACGCTACAATAAGGCATTCCTAGAATCATTTGCAAAGGAAAACAACTTGGAGTCGGACCCGATCAAGCAATGGAGACATTTCCCGGAGAAACACAAGCACGAGTCATCAGGTAAGTATTATTTCGACTCATTAGCTTCTCCTTATGGATATGCTGGAGATATGATGTGTAGACTGTGGGGACAACATGATTCTGCAAAATTTTCTATAGATATGGTCTCATTAATGGAAGGTGCGATTAATGGTTTTGTTATGGATTGGGAAAATATTTTGTCTGATAGATTAGCCACTAAGATATTAGAGTACAAAAGGAAAACATATACAACTTCCAGGATCATTCCTCCTTCCTACTACAGTGCATGTATTCTGGATATTATTTGTTTTAATTCTGAATACCTGGTACTCAGATGGAAGTGGTCTTCCCAAGATCTGAATCCTATTCATATTTATCAAAAACAGTTGTGGAAGACACACTATAAAAATCACCTATACAGAATTTGCAATGGTTGTGTTTCACCTGTATTTTATTCTATTTCCAATAAGCCTGCCCCCAGGATATCCCAGGAAGTAGCAATTGACCTGACAACAGTAGGTAGTTGGTTCAGAGAGGAGAAATTTACCTATGTGATTCATTTTGGCAGTCTCACTAAACCCCATGTTCTCCCTCTATATGTTGCTGATAAATTGTTACCACGGGAATTGGCATATCAGATAATAGTTGATGGAACATAAAGAACCCTGAGGGATTCCAAGAAATAGAGGTGGCCTATATTCCCCCTACGATGTGCCATTTTTACCTTACATGATTACAAGCATGCAGAGAAAGAGACAGAGAAGATTCAGATGTTGAATCTTACCACCATTCCAAATAGGAAATATGACCCAAGAAAGGTTGCCCATAACGTTACCACTCAAGCTAAACTTGCTAAATTAGATCATGAAGTGGATGACTTTGATGATTTATTTGCTTCAGCTAAAACATTTTTTCAGGTTAAAGGATTGGTTAGGATCAGGTATGGAGAATAGGGATTAGAAACATTCAATAGGCTCTGAGCCCAGAGTGCAAACTCTGCCTTTCGACCTATTAGCTACAACCCCTACAGTTTAGCCACAATGTCAAAGTGAACAGGAAGTTGCCGACAAGACTCCTGTAGTGGAAAAGATTCCCGAAAAAGAAAAATTTCCAGAGCAGGAGTACAGACAAGGAAAAAGTAGTGAACTCATTGATTCAAGCCTTTATGTTGATCCTAAACTGATCAAAGAATGGAAACAATTTGATTCCATCATTAGTAATATTGAGAGCCTACAAGGATTCAGCACACCTGAGGTAACAACTAGTCAGAAATCAGTAACTAACACAATTTTGAATGAAGGACCTAGCGGCCCACCCATAACTCACAAGGATGTAGAAATAATCCATGAAAATATCTCTGATGAAATTGTTTTACATGTAGAATAAATACCACCATTGGATTTCTTATACAGCCCTAAGCATAAGGCTGTAATCAAAAGACAAAGGAAAAAGAGGAAATTTCATCAGTCTCTTCTTTTGACTTCACAAATGGAGATAACAAATGTGGTATGGAGAGAAGAAGTTAATCCTTCTGAAGATCTCACTAAACTTTCTTAGTATGTTGGAGCATACACAGTGGCCACAATGGACAAAGCATCGTAGATTAGTAACTTGCTCAAAGAAAAATACCAAGCAATTATTTTTCTAGAAACAAAGGTACAAGAGAAACAATGGAAAATAAAGCAGTTGGAACAACAGTTAGCAGTAGAGAGGCAATCAAATGACCAATTGAACGAGCAACTGATCAAAGAAAAACAAAGGATTGATCAACATGCAATTCATAAGCAATAGGAATTATCTCAAGCATTAAGCAAGTTGCGATCATTAAATGAATAATTGAGTAAATCAAAGGAAGAATAGATCGCTCAACTATCACTCCAGATAGAAATATTCAAAGAATATCCCCAAGTGGGAGAATTCAGATCGGAGGCTCTACAAATTACCAAGGCATTGTCTAATCAGTTGAGCCTATTAGGTCATAATATCTCACTCAGTCTTCCCCTATGTGAAATTTCATCATCCATGGTTGATAAATCAGTTGATGCGAGACTAAACTTGAAGCAAGCAGATGAAATATTAACAAATTTTCTCTCTTGGCAAGAAACCACAAAAGGAAAAGCTGTTAATCTACCACAAATTCTGGAATGGCATAAAGAAATCCTATTCACTGAATGGCAATCTCAACTAATAAATACAGAAATAGCAACATCAAGATGCAGATCGGCAACAAATAATCTAGTTGAATTGATTAATGATACTCTTTATTTATCAAATTTAATGACAGATTGTTCTCCAGGGAAACTTCCATTAGTAAAAACATTAGAACGGACATGGAAACAGGAGCTGGAGTAGAGAGAAAGATTGATCACAGGTATTCAAACTTTAACATGGGAAACCTTTTGGTTTTTCCTTGTTAAACCATATAGTCAGCAAACAGCAATGAAATGCCTCACCGATGCAATCGGCCATATGATTCCCGAAATTATTGATGCCACATACACCGCTCAGTTACACTCAAACATGAGTCATCCACCAGAACTTCAACCGATGCTCGCCATTTTTCAGCTAAAGTCACAGGACGCTCAGCCAATATAGTGAACCATTCTGGCCGACTGCCACATGCCTATTTCGAGAATATTTTCACATTTTTTGTGATTTGGTTATATCAGTGCATGGCACATTTATTTCATAGTTTGTTAGTTTAATAGTATTTATACACCCTTTCATCTTTTTAGAAAGGCTCCTCAAATTTTTGTATTATGACTTGGATTGGAAGTTGCACTATTGTGCTTCTAATATATTTATTTTTATAAAAACTAGACCTAAATTCTGAGTTTTGATGAAGAATACTTTTATGTGATATGCACTATTGCTTCTTGTAAAAGAATTTCCAAGTCGAAAGGCGAGATCTGAATGCAATTCATATTGGAGGAGACTCAAATACATATGGTACTACTATCTATGTTTTTGCTTCATGATTTTATGTGAACCCACATTTAATTATTTTGCTATTATTGATATATGTATATGCTTTCACAACAATTCTTTGACTTGTCACTATTGAATGTTTAAGAGTTGTTATTTTTCGTACATATGTATGTCAATAATATATAAAGATTAGTGTGATAATGTTTTAATTATTAATTTGTTCAACTACTTGAACAAAGTAATTATCATATGAATAAATATTTTTGTTTATAAGTAGAGTCATCTATATGCCTACTTGTCAATAAGAATCATCTAAAATTGCGTTAAGAGAAAGACTTCTCGGGATATATTAGTTATTTATATTGTTGCATTTTAGAGTAAATCATCCATCATTCCCATTAGATACTAGAAAATCGATCACTTATCCATCCCATTCATAAATCATTGGGAAACTGGTCCCATTATATCCAATCGGAGCCACCACACCAACCGAAAAGGAGCTACTTTTAAGTTCTGGACAGAGTGGTTGTCCCCGATGTTGATGCGGAGATTTTCGAGGCATCAACATTTTTGGCACTAGGAGGGCCTGAAATGTGAATGGTGAGAAAACCCAAATCTATAATCCATTTTGAGAGTAAATCTCCCTCCACCTCACCTCCGACTTCTCCCTCACATGTTGAAACTCCAGTTTTCAAGCGAGAAGTTGAGGAAACAACAACCACTGCTCAACCCCAAAACATCTCAGATAAATCAACTCTAGAATCTCCTGAAGTACAGTCTCTAATTCAAAAACTTCAAGGATTCTCAATATCACCACAGAAATCTGAGTTATCTCAAGGAAGTGTGACTTCGCAATTCGTTCCTTCTCACCCCCTCACCAGACTTCATAGTGAAAAGCTTGGTATTGAACCTATTGAGTTACCTTTGCCTAAAAGGAAAAGAGCAAGGAAAACAACTGAAAGGTATGATAGTGAAACTTTCTCATCATCATCACCCATTTCATCTTCTCCATTTCAAAGTTAACCCGCTACTCCACTCCAGATTGTCATTCAACAGGGTACTGGAACTTCAACAGTTGTTTCTCAACTAGCTCAAACTTCAATATCTACTCCTTCCCAACCATTTGGAACTTCATCTGTGCTATCATCCATTAGTAGCTTGAAAATGGCACAAAACCCATGGAACAATCCTGGTGTAGTCACAACGCCTGCACCTTTGAACCCATTGCCAGCCCATCCTGAAAAATGTTTGCAAAAATTCAATCCAGATGCAGGAATATAGGTAGATGAACACATAAACAACTTTATGTTTTTAGTCAACTTAAAAGGAGTTACTGAGGAAGATGTGGTTGTCAGACTTTTCCCTTATACCCTACAAGGATCAGCCGGGTCTTGGTACTTTTCCTTACCATCAGGATCCATTACTAGTTGGAATATTTTCCAAGAACAGTTCTTAACTAAATACGGTGATGACATATCTGTAGCAACATTAATCAATGATCTTTCAAATATTAAAATAGAATCTAGAGAGCCTATAAAAGAGTCTAATTCACAATTTAATAAAGTCTTAAATAAGATTCCTACTGCCTCTAAACCTAGTGAACAAGTTAGAAGTGAATGGTATATATCAACTTTACCTTCAAACATGGATATCTTTGTAGATAGAGCTACAAAACCTACTCTAGAAAAAAATATGAAAGAGGCAATTGTTGTGGAAAAACGTATCATCGATTTAGAAAAGAAAGCTGCTTTTGAAGATAGAAAATCTAAAAAAGTCTCCTTCAAAGATGATTCGAAGAAGAAAATGGCTAAAGATTCATATGATATGTAAGGTCTCCAGAAAGTTCTAAAGACTATGTCAAATGAAATGATAGAAATCAAGAAACAAGTAGCTGAGACTTCAACTAAAAAGCCATTTAGAAAATTTAAGAAACTAGAATCAAAACCCCCTAGTGCTATATCCAATGCAGAGTCAAACCCTGAGGACGATGAAGAAGAATATACTATCTTATCATCTGAAGAAACTGAAGAACAGGTAACTGTAGAATGTCATGGGATGTGGGACTTCATTTTTCCCAATTCTGATACTGAAAATGAACAGGAATTTTTCTCAGTAAGTACCAGGAGTAAAGGCACTCCTGAACCTATTCAAGTAACTTAGAAGAAAAGGAACATGGGTTCTACTAGTAAAGAAAAAGCTCCCACAAAGAACTCTACAGTGACACCTACTCAAAACTGGCCATCAGCTTCCAATCCACCATCACCATCTAAAACATTAGTAGTTGCAGACTCTATGGATTACAACATCATTGAAGACATGAAGAAAATGAAAGAAAATATTACTATGTTTGAGCTTAGTAAACTCAAACATCAAAAAAAATCGTTGCTCAAGGAATTAGATGCAATACCTTCTTCCTCTTCCAAATGTTGTATTGTCCAAAGCTGCTAATGAGACAGGTAAACCACTACCTAGTAGAGTAGAAGCCACCGATGTTGTTCTAATCGGAGATATATCAAATTCCCATACTCCTCCTTTTCTCTTGACCTACGAGATTTATAATAAAAATATGCACAATTGCTTAATAGACTCAGGTGCTTCATCGAATATAATGCCAACCTCGGTTTCTTCTAAACTAAATATTGAGCCCCAAAAGTGTGTAGTGCATATTTTCCAGTTGGATATAACTAAGGTCCAAGTATTAGGAGAAATCAACTCAATTACCATTAGGTTATCAGCTGATCCAAGAGTGGTTCAGAGAATTGACATATTAATTGATGATATTCCTGAGTTCTATGGTTTGATTTTAAGTAGAGACTGGTCTGAGAAACTTCATGGTTACATTTCTACCGATTGGTTTGACATGTGGCTGCCCTATAAAGGAAACCCAAATCAGATTAAGATTGACAGGAGAAGCATATGACTCATACTATAACAGAGTTTGAACAAGAAAATCGGCCTATAGCATTCAACGATAACATTCTTGGTAACTACTCATCTGAATCATTCTTTGGTAATTTTACTGCTCAATCATCACCTTTCTCAGTTAATAAATTCACATCTCAAAATGAAAATTTTTCCCAAACAGATACATCAAAGTGTGTTAAAATTTCCAAGGAAATTGTAAATAAAACTGTAGATAAACCTTTATTTTGGTCATTATATTTTGATGGGTCTAAATCTAATGAAGGTTCATGAGCAGGATGTATTTTAGTTAGTCTTGAGGGAGAAAATACCATGCTATCATGTAGATTAGAATTTGAGTGCAAAAATAATGTTGTTGAATACGAAGCCTTGATTCAAGGACTTTATAAAGCAATTGGTCTTAAGGTACAATATTTGAAAGTGTTTGGTGACTCTGAAATTGTTACAAAACAAGTCAGAAATACTATACATTGTCTTTCTAGTCACCTTAAACATTATCAATCCTTGGTACAATACCTTGTATCTCATTTTCTAGCGTTTAATATTTCTCCCATTCCTAGATCTCAGAATGCAGCAGCAGATTTACTAGCCAATGTTGCTTCTAAGCTTCTTCCATCTGAAGATTACAGTCCCGATAGACTTTCAGCAGAGTTAATTTTTAGACAATCGATTCCCGATAATTTCACTAACTCATGAGTATTCAATCATGATAATGACATTTTAAATTTATTAACTTCTGATAAGTCCTATGATGATCAAATTATTGATGAAAGTGAGCATGAACTTAAAAAGAATGAAAAACTTGAAGAAACTTCAATACCTAAACTAGTGGTCAAACTTGAAGACCTTTATGACATCAAAGATAGGTTTAAACAAGTTACTAATTCAAAGATTCAAAGTTATACTTTGATATTTGAATTAATAAACCTTGATACAAAGGAAAAGCTAAAAAACATTAATTTGGGATTAGGACTTACTTCAGAAGAAAGAATTGAATTTATCAGATTATTGAATAGATATAAAAATGTCTTCACTTGGAATTATGATGATTTGAAAACATATGATACTTCTATCATATAGCATACAATTCCAATGATATCTGAAGAAAAACCAGTAGAGCAGAAATTAAGAAACATTTATCCCAAAATCGAAAGTCAAATAAAACCTGAGTTAAACAAACTCTTGAAAGCTAAGATAATTTTTCCTGTTCGACATTCAAATTGGGTGTCCAACTTGGTGCCAGTAAGAAAGAAAAGTGATGACATTAGAATTTGTATTGATTTCAGAAATCTTAATAAAGCGAGTCAAAATGATAACTTCCCTCTACCAACAATGGAGCAAACTCTCCATTCAGTAGCTAGTTCTAAATTATTGTCCTTCTTAGACAGTTTTTTGGGGTATAACCAAATTTTTGTGCACCCTGATGACAGACTTAAGACTACTTTCAGAACTAAGTGGGGAACTTATGCCTATCAAAAAATGCCCTTTGGATTAATCAATTCTGGAGCTACATTCCAAAGAGCGATGGACATAGCATTCAAAGGTCTAATCAATAAATTAGTAGCTATCTATTTGGATGAAATTATTGTCTTTTCTAAGAAAATATCAAATCATTTACATGATTTGAAACACATCTTTGAACGATGTAAAAGGTATGGCATTTCACTCAATCCTAAGAAGTCCTTTTTTGCTCTTAACCAAGGGAAACTCTTGGGGTTCATTGTTTCAAAAGACGGTATTTATATTGATCTAGACAAAATCAAAGAGATTTCTGATATTCCATTTCCACATAATAAAAAAACAATGCAATCATTTTTAAGGTCAAATTAATTTTTTAAAAATATTTGTTCCAGATTTTTCACAGATTGTTTTACCATTACAAACCATAATCAAGAAAAAATCAGTGTTTAAATGGGGGCATATAGAAAGGGAGGCTTTTGATTCAATCAAGCAAGCAATCATAAATGCTCCCGCATTAAACACCCCTGATTTTTCAAATCATTTCATTTTATATACTCTTGCATTTGATTCATCTTATGCAACAGTGCTGACACAAATCAATGATCAAAACTTGGAAGAACCAATTTCATTTTATATTTCAAATCTTCAAGATGCTGAACTTAATTACTCTTAAGTTGAAAAGCAAGCTTTTGCTATATACAAAGCCATTAAACACTTTAGGCCATTTCTCTTAAAGGCTCACACGAAAGTTATAGTCCCTTTTTCAGCAGTAAGACAGTTACTAGTTCAAAGGGAATTAGGAGAAAAAAGGGCAAACTGGGTTATGACATTACAAGAGTATGATTTGGACATTAGACCACCAAAGATTGTCAAAGGCCAAGGTTTTTGTAGGTTGTTAGCTAGAGGTTCTAATATTCAGGAACATGAAGGTACAAGCAATATCGAAGAAATCAATGAGATAAGCACCATTAATCCTGAATCCCAATATGCAGATTTGATATTCTATTTGAAAAATGGATATGATCCTTCTAATCTTTCCTATAAAAAAAAATGTGCCATAAGACTGAAAGAAAAAAACTTCTTGATTGTTGATGATGTGTTGTTTAGACAAAATTATGATTCAATTTTGTTAAGATGTTTAGAAAAACCTGAAGTGCAAATGGTTTTACAGGAATTACATGATGGTCCGGTAGGAGGACATTTTGGCGCTGATAGAATAGCCCACAAAATTATTCATGCTGGGTATTATTGGCCCACCTTATTTAAAGACACTCATGAATATGTAAGGAAATGTAGAACATGTCAAAATACCAGTGGAAGACAAAGGAAGCCATCTTTTCCTTTGCAACTAGTCAATATTGAACAGTCCTTTGAATAATGGGGATTGGATATCATTGGAGAAATTATTCCACATTCATCCAAATAGCATAGGTATATCCTTACAGCTACAGATTGCTTTACTAAGTGAGTAGAAGCAATTCCTTTGAAGACAGAAAACTCTGAGGCAATCATTGACTCATTGAATTCATAGATCAGTTCATCATTACCAAGTTTGGTGTCCCAAACGCTCTTATTTTTTATAATGCATATTCTTTCTCTGGTAATTTCGTAATTGAATTTGCTATCAAAAGAGGATTCAAATTGAAATATTCTGCAAACTACTATCCTCAAGGTAATGGTTTAGCAGAATCTACCAATAAAAATCTTATCAAAATCATTAAGAGAACTATTGATCAGAATCATAAGAATTGGCATAAGTCTTTGAGATTTGCATTATGGGAAGATTGTATAACACAAAAGGCCTCAATAGGCACTTCTCCATTTAATCTACTGTATGGAAAGGAGGTTGTCATACCAACAAACTTAGTACTTCCATCACTAGAATTATTACAATTTATTGAAGAAAATCACTCATCTTATATTCAATTGAGACATAATCAGATCCTGAAACTGGAGGAAAAAAGGGAGAAAGCTTGAATTACACATGCGAAGCATCAACAAAATATCAAGCCTTCTTTTGATACAACTTCAACCAGCTCAAAACATTTACAAGTTAGTGATCTTGTTTTGAAATGGGACAAAGCCCACGAGGATAAAGGAAAACACACTAAATTTCAGAAAATGTGGCTAAGACCATTTCAAATCAGCGAGAAGATAGGCCCATCAATATTCATATTGCAAGATCTATCAGGAAAGAGAGATTATGTTCCTGTCAATGGGCTTATTTTGAAAATATTCTTCAATTGAGGAGGTAACCCCTTCTCACTTTGTAAATATTCAATTTTCAGCTATATTTGTGTGAATAGTTTATTTTCTTTCTTAGAAAATAAAGTTGTAAATAGCCTTCTATTGGTCTTTACTATTTTGAAAAAGTTACTTAAAAGAAAATAGTCTTAATATTTACTTTTGATAAATGGAAGCCTTGAAGGAAAAGGAAAAAGTTCTAGGAAATTAGGTATAATTAAAGTCTAAAAACCCTTTTTATTTTTGTGTAATCTTCTCAAAACTTGAAAATATTGTAAATCATTCTAAGTTTTAGAAGCCTAAAAAGGTTATCAATAGAAAACAAAGACTGATCCAATATTAGCATCTTCAACTCTCAAAATTGTCATCCATGTTCTCTTAAGGATAAAATTATTCATCCCATCCATCAAAGTTTATGATTTTTCAGAATGTAATTCTAAAATATATTTGATATAAAAGATAAGAGGTCTCATCACGAGCCTACTTAGCATAATCATAGGGGACTAGTTCAACTTACATTACCAAAACTGCATACCGAAACAGGGTAATGACTTATAATTATGAGACAAGGGGTCTCATCACGAGCCAACTTGTTTAGTTAAATTACATCCAGTGAATGGCATTGTCAATAGCTAGCCACCAAACCAGGACAATGGCTTTTTATTTTACAAAATAAATAAATAAAGAAAAAGAAAATGCAATACAAAAAGTGTGGAAACATATATTTTGGATTCATTCTTTTAAATTATACTCTGAAATAGATGGGACAATGAATGATCAAATGGTTAAAAGGTAACCATGTCGAGACTATGAACGTTTGCACAACAGTTGCTCTACCTGTGACAAAAGATTCATTATAAAAGCTAAGTTGGAGAAGTCTCTCATTTTATCATTATCAACCAATCAAGGTTTACTTAAACTTAGAATGTATTTAATTTTGAGATGAGAAAGAGATAGAAAAAATAGTTTTCATTATATTCAGAATTTATGATTACCTAGTTATATTAGATTTTCTCTATCCACTAAGGTTTTCAAATTAAGAAGGTTAAAATATTATATTACTTTCTCAGAGATAATTGTTTCTTCCAGTGAATCGCCAATTGTTGTGTTGTACAACAACCCCCCATTTCTATAAAACATTTACACAAAATTTTTAATAAGAAATGGGTCCCTTTTTAAATAAACTTAGTTAGATTGGTGAGTTAACAAATAAAACTGGTATTGACCTCATTACAAGAAAAATCTTTATCAAAAGGCGAGATGTAAATAATTCATTTTATAAAGCCTTTTGAAAAGAACAAAGTGTTCCTTTAAAAATATTATAAATAATTATACATTGCGATAAAGCGATCGAAGATCACATATCGCAATGACAAAGGGACACATACAAACGAAGCCTCATCAAATCCTCTGATATGATGAAGGAAACCGCAATCGACAATTGGAGATATCGAATGAAAAAGGGATACACATAAAGCCTCATCAAATCATTCGATCCGATGAAGGAAATTGCAATCGGAAATCGAAGATATCATATGATAAAGGGATAAAGTGCAAGCCAAACCCCGATTGCGATCAATCAATTGGGCGCGCATCTCAAGAGGAAAACATGCGCTAAAGCGGTTTGCATGCATAAGTACTCCGGTTTATTATAATATCACTTTTCAGCAATCGGAGATATTCGTTGCAAGTGCTAAAGCCTCTCCCTTTGAAACTCCCAATTACGATTTGTGATTTATCGCCAATCGCCGATCGAGGAAATCCGAAGACACGTTTGAAATAATCATTTGATATACGATCGACAAGATGGGTATTTATGGTATTTATTCACCATAATTGGCAGTTCGAACGGCTATTAAATTTTTCAATTAAGATTAAATCATTCAAAATATTTCATTCGTGGTAAATCTTAACTACATCAAATTTATCATATGTCAATCACCGTACTTCTGTTCATTTTCATATTGGCTTTCAGCGGCAATATCTGTGTTATGATTTGCAATTGTCTGTGGAGAGTTTCTTCGAACCAATGAATCCAGAGAAGATGGGGAAGAAATCTAAGAAGGCCAAAGCAACTCCTGTAGCCAAAGAACCAGGGCTGAGCAAGAAGGGATTAATATCAGATACAACATGTCTCGGTCTGGGAAATGATAGCTGGGAAAGCATTTATAATTTGATAGAAGTAGAGGAGCCTGAAGAATTAGAAGAGGAAGCCACAGCTGACTCAACCAGCAATTCAGAGGGAACTCTCAAAGAATTGGCATGTTCATACCTTCACAGGATAGGAGCGCAGACCAAAATTTTTCCATACACTGATTTGGTTAGATAGGTTGTCGAAAAAATCCCAACTTCAGATAGAACATTCTCCACGGCTGATGGAAGGATATTCAGGTCATTCAAACCTAAATATCTCAAGCAAATGTACCATCTACCTCCGCCCGAGAAGCACTACAACAAGGCATTCCTAGAAGCATTTGCAAAGGAAAACGACTTGGAGTCGAACCCGATCAAGCACTAGAGACATTTCCTGGAGAAACACAAGCGCGAGTCATCAGGTAAGTATTCTGTCAACCCATTAGCTTCTCCTTATTGCTATGTTGGAGCTATGATGTGTAGACTGTGGAGACAACATGATTCTGCAAAATTTTCTATAGATATGGTCAAGTTAATGGAAGGTGCGATTAATGGTTATGTTATGGATTGGGAAAATATTTTGGCTGATAGACTAGCCACTAAAATATTAGAGTATGGAAGGAAAGCATATATAACTTCGTGGATCATTCCTCCTTTTTACTACAGTGCATATATTTTGGATACTATTTGTTTTAATTCTGAATACTCGGTACTCGGATGGAAGTGGTCTTCCCAAGATCTGAATCCTATTCATATTTATCACAAACAATTGTGGAAGGCACACTATAAAAATCACCTGTACAGAATTTGCAATGGTTTTGTTTTACCTGTATTTTATTCTATTTTCAATAAGCCTGCCTCCAGGATATCCCAGGAAGCAACAATTGACCTGACAGTAGTAAGTAGTTGGTTCGGAGAGGAGAAATTTACCTATGTGAGGCTTTTTGGCAGTCTCACTAAACCCCATGTTCTCCCTCTATATGTTGTTGATAAATTGTTAGCACAGGAATTGGCATATCAGATAACAGTTGATGGAACATCAAGAACCTTGAGAAATTCCAAGAAATAGATGTGGCCCATATTCCCCTACGATGTGGCATTTTAATCTTACATGATTACAAGCATGCAGAGAAAGAGGCAAAGAATATTCAGATGTTGAATCTTTCCACCATTCCAAATAAGCAATATGACCCAAGAAAGGTTGCCCATAATGTTACCCCTCAAGCTAAACTTGCTAAATTCGATCATGAAGTGGATGACTTTGATGATTTATTTGCTTCAGCCGAAACATTGTTTTCAGGTTAAAGGATTGGCCAGGATCAGGTATGGAGAAGAGGGGTTAGAAACATTCAATAGGCTCAGAGCCCAGAGGTTTCAAACTCTACCTTCAAACCTATTAGCTACAACCCCTACAGTTCAGCCATAGAGTCAAAGCAAACAAGAAGCTGCCGACAATACTCCTGTAGTGGAAAAGATTCCCAAAAAAGAAAAATTGCTAGAGCAGGAGTAGGGACAAGGGAAAAGTAGTGAACTCATTGATTCAAGCACTTATGTTGATCCTAAACTGATCAAAAAATGGCAATAATTTGATTCTATCATTAGTAATACTGAGAGCCTACAAGGATTCAGCACACCTGAGGTAACAACTGGTCAGAAATCAGTAACCAATACATTTCTGACTGAAGGACCTAACGGCCCACCCATAACTCACAAGGATGTAGAAATAATCCCTGAAAATCCTTCCGATGAAATTTTTTTACATGTAGAAGAAATACCACCATTGGATGTCTTCTACAGCCCTAAGTATAGGGCTGTAATCAAAAGACAAAGGAAAAAGACGAAAGTTGATCAATCTCCTCTTTTGACTTCACAAATGGAGATAACAAATGTGATATGGGGAGAAGAAGTTAATCCTTCTAAAGATCTCACTAAACTTTCTCAGTATGTTGGAGCATACACAGCGGCCACAATGGAATAAGCATCAGAGGTCAGTAACTTGCTCAAAGAAAAATGCCAAGCAATTATTTTGTTGGAAACACAGGTACAAGAGAAACAACAGAAAATAGAGCAGTTGGAACAATAGTTAGCAGTCCAGAGGTAGTCAAATCACCAATTGAACGAGCAATTACTCAAAGAAAAGCAAAGGATTGATCAACATGCAATTAATAAGCAACAGGAATTATCTCAAGCATTGAGAAAGTTGCAATCATTAAATGACTAGTTGAGTAAATCAAAAGAAGAACAGATCGCTCAACTATCACTCTAGATAGAAAGATTCAAAGAATATCCCCAAGTAGGTCATAATATCTCACTCGTTCTTCCCCTATGTGAAATTTCATCATCCATGGTTGATAAATCAGTTTATGTGAGACTAAACTTGGAGCAAGCAGATGAAATATTAACAAATTTTCTCTCTTGGCAAGAAACCACAGAAGGAAAAGCTGCTAATCTACCAAAAATTCTAGAATCGCATAAAGAAATCCTATTCACTCATGGCAATCTCAACTGATGAAAGCAGAAAGAGTGACATCAAGATGCAAATCGGCAACAAATAATCTGGTTGAATTGATTAATGATAGTCTTTATTTATCAAATTTAATTACAAAGTGTTCTCCAGAGAAACTTCCATCAGTAAAAACATTAGAACAGACATAAAAACAGGTGCTAGAGCAGAGGGAAAGATTGATCGCATGTATTCAAACTTTAACATGGGAACCTTTTGGTTTTTCCTTGTTAAACCATATAGTCAGCGGACATCGATGAAATGCCTCACCGATGCAATCAGCCATATGATTACCGAAATTACTAATGCCACATACACTGCTCAATTACACTCAAACATGAGTCATCCACCAGAACTTCAACTGATGCTTGCCATTTGTTAGCTCAAGTCACAAGATGATCAACCAATACAGTAATAAATTCTGACCGACTGCCGCATGCCTATTTCGAGAAGATTTTCACATTTTTTATGATTTGGTTAAATCAGCGCATAACACATTTATTTCATACTTTTTTAGTTTAATAATATTTATAGAACCTTTCATCTTTTTAGAAAGGGTCCTCAAATTTTGTATTAAGACTTGGATTGGAAGTTGCACTACTGTGCTTCCAATATATTTATTTTTATAAAAACTGGACCTGAATTCTAAGTTTTGATGAAGAATACTTTTATGTGATATGCACTATTGCTTCCTGTAAAAGAATTTCCAAGTTGAAAGGCGAGATCTGAATGCAATTCATATTGGAGGAGACTCAAATACATATGGTACTACTATCTATGTTTTTGCTTCATGCTTTTATGTGAACCAACATTTATTTATTTTTCTATTATTGATATATGTATACACTTTCACAGCAACTCTTTGACTTATCACTATTGAATGTTTAAGAGTTGTTATTTTTCATGCATATGTATGTCAATAGTATATAAAAATTAGTGTGATAATGTTTTAATTATTACTTTGTTCAACTACTTAAAAAAAGTAATTATCATATGAATAAATATTTTTGTTTATAAGTAAAGTCATCTATATGCCTACTTGTCAATAAGAATCATCTAAAATTACACTAAGAGAAAGACTTCCCGGGATATATTAGTTATTTATATTTTTGCATTTTAGAGTAAATCATCCATCATTCCCATTAGATACTAGAAAATCGATCACTTATCCATCCCATTCATAAATCATTGGGAAATTGGTCCCATTATATCCAGTCGAAGCCACCACACCAAACGGAAAAGGAGTTGCTTTTAAGGTCTGGACCAGGTGGTTGTCCCCGATGTTGATGCAGCAATTTTCGAGGCATCAACAGGACCTATGGCTGAACCAAAACTGGATGAAAATCAAATTGTTCATATGGTTGGTGTAACATAAAAAAAAAAATGATCTTGGGAAAACCTTCAAAAAAGAGGTGTAGCCGGTCCATCTAGATTCCAGCTAAGCGAATTACAAGAAGAAACAATGCAACACCTACTCAACCTCTGTCCATTCACCTCCACCTTGTGGAATTAGGTAGCTTCAATCTTTAGACAAACAGATAGTGACATTTGCAGCATCACCAACACTTTGAGGAATTGGAGGAGAAACTTCTCTAAAAATGAAATATTCAACAAAGCTTGGGCTATGGTTCCAGGCTTTCTAATCTAGGATGTCCGGAAAGAATGCAACAATAGGATTTTCAAGAACATAATTGGTTCATCCCATAGCATCATAGCTCAGATCATAAGACAACTCAAAGAGACTGTAAGAACCCTTCTAAAGAAACCCCCTGAGAACCAACCACAAGACCAGGATGCGCAGATACTTCTTCATTTGGGCCTATAGGGGATTTTCCCCTAGGGCATAAAAAAGACTATAAGTCATATAACAGCTAATAAGGACTTATGGTAACCTCCCCCTCATGGTTTTATGAAATGAAATATAGATGGAGGCTCTAAAGGAAACCCTAGTATGGCTAGTTATGGCGGAGTAATAAGAGGTGAAAAGGGTTTCATAAAAGCCATCTTTCATAGTCATTTGGGGAAGGCCACTAACAATATGGTAGAGCTCATGGCTCTTGAGCAATGCCTAGAAATCTTGATGGACTCAAATTTACATAATACCATATTAAAGTTGATTCTGAATTGATAATTAATTCTGTAAAGAAAATATGCAATGTCTCAGCACTAGAAAAAGTGTTGAAACATTGATGGTTACTGCAGGTCTATCAACGTATTCAATCCCACCTGCGAACCATGAGAACCCTTAGTTTTTGTTCATGTGCTCCGAACATCCAACAGGTTAGTGGATATTTTGGAAAACAAAGGAGTACTCTATTCCAAAAGCAATAAAAGATATGACTGGATGGTGACTCCCAAGGACAATTGCGGGAAGACTGTCACAGACAGGTGAGCTTAGACAGGGAGTAATTTTAGAGCATGAGAAATAAGCAGAGTGAAGACTGATGGAAACAGAAGAGTTTTGGTCAACATGGGGAAGTAGCATATGGTAAAGTACAAGCAGGATGACAGGCACCCGACTAAAGTTTGCCTTTGGTTTTCGGGCGAGAAACTACACCCTGAACTCTATAATCCTATGGTTTTCGGGTGGAAAACTACATACAGGTTAAGTCTATGTATGGACCCAAAATACATTGATTATGGCCTATTAACTCTTTGGGCCGTTTGCTTAGTTAATGTGTGGGCATGTTGACGAGATCGCAGTCATCCTATGGATTTCGGGCAGTAATCTGCAAGACCGTTAATTTTACAAACAGACCCGAATTCATTTAGGTGATGTATTATTTATGCTTTGGGTCCATAAGGGTAGTTATGTTACGGGCTAGTTTCACAGACCTTTTGGGATCTCTTGCATCCAGTGGATTTTGGGCGGTTAAACTACTCGCAGGATATCTCTTCATTCAGACCCAAAATAGTTTAGAGAGATGGTACATATCTCTTTTCAGGTCCGTTTGAATGGATAAAGGGTAAGCATGGTGGCAACCCGATATCGTCTATTGACCATTGGATCTTTGAAGGTTGATCGCACGGTCTTCGGGATATCATGTTCTACAGAGGTTATGAGTGGTTACTCAGCATTGTTTTGTGGGCCTTCGGCATGGTGGGCCCTGTCAAAAAAGGGTTTTTTGTGGCTCGGTAGTGAGGATAGAAGGTTTCTATTTCACTAGTTATCCCAAATGATGCCTTAAGGGTGGATTGTTCTATGGTGTCCCTTAGTTTCTTTGCACGCTTGGATAAGCAATTGTGTGGGCTACAACTCCTTTGTAGCTAGTGTTGCTTTATGTATATTATGTACTTTTTTACAGATTAATAGAAGGACCAACCCTCACTTGATCAAAAAAAAAAAATTCAAAGGGCCTTCGACAACCACCACATTGATATAGATGATATTTCCTACTAAACTAATAGGAAACTTAGGAAGGATCCCTAATGGTTGACGCATTCCTCTATTAAAAGCCAACAAATTCTAGATAATGGGCACAAGCCACAGAGAACCTAACGCTTTCCAAGTAGTTGAGGACAAAATACTAACAGATGCACCTTCATCTATGATTGTGCCAAGTATGGGTATTTTATAAGCATGTACTATGATCTGAAAGGGCACGTAAGAAGGAAGAAAATATCCTACCAGTCGACTGCAATAAAAGGAAGTGACCATGCTACTTGGAGGGGGTGCCACGGGAATGGGATAACTTCCCCCTTGCATTATGGGAATGAGAGGATCACCCCTAGTAACATGGGAATGGGAGGATTTCTCCCCAATTCATTGGAATCTAAAGAAACAAGGAGAACCTGAGTGGGATCAAGTTCACTCTCTACGGGAAAGGTACAATCAACTCAAGGTGGAATCGATTCAACCATTGTCTCAACCAATGGTTGCTCGGGAATGGGCTCATGGGATTCTCTTTCAAAGAGAGTGGGATTGAATGAAGATGAATTATGATCAATCACTTGATCAACTAATGGAGTATTAGGGGAAAGCTTATGATAACCAGTCAGAAGATGAGGCTGAGAAGTTGTAAGGTTTTCCAACACTTTTGGGGCTTCATCCATATAAGGATAAAGGTGAATAGGGTGATTCCTTTCACATAACCTATAGGGATATTTGAATTTACCCTTTTTCCCATGGACCTTATTATCACTAGTTGAGGGTTTATCACCAGCATGATCTCCAGGAGCTGATGACAAAGATTGGTGTGAGCCTATGGACCATACTTATACTACCTTAGGGATACCAGGACAATCTTGAATAATGTGGTCACCCTTACAAATCATGCAAGGGACTTTAACTTTGCGGGGTTGATTAGAAGGTTTCTCCATACTAGTTGCATCCATACCAACAGTTGCTTGGTTGTCCCCCTACTTATTTTTCTTCTTATTAACCTTCCTTTTCTTCTTCTTATTATTCACCTTATTACTAACTTGCATGCTTTCAAGAGACGAAGAGGAAGAAGACCGAACAAGCAAAGAAGGTAAAGAGTCAACTTTAGGATCAACTAGAGATTGATATTGTTCAGGTGGAGGAGAACCCGGTTGAGAAGCAGTTTAGACATTCAGAACCATAGGGATCGAAAATAACCAAACTAGAAAACCAATGGTAAATCCAAGAAGGGGAAACATTTCCATATAAGGAGCATTGATATTTCCAAAAGAAGGAAAAGGACTAGGATTCCCATCAAAGGGGTTTCCTTGATTGGTGGGCTTAGGAATTGTTGTCATTAGTCTCAACTTAATATTTGCTCAGGAGTGCTTCCACAGGAAGGATTTTTTTCCGCATTCAATTAATTGATTTTAGAGATTAAAGACAAAAATCAAAAGAAATGGGTAACTAGGAAAAATGGTTTACCAAGAGACGTAAATTGCAATATACACCTTGGAAAATCAAGGACTTAATGTACAGAAGTCACTCTCCCTGAATATTGTGTTTAGTGTATCACAGTATACAAGGTGAAAGAATTGGTTACTTATGGATGGATAGCAACCTATAGGGGACTCCCAAAATATACTCGACCGTACATGGGAATGTAGTCCGTAGTAGCATTGTCTACTGCATAATTTGATGAGAGTGTTCCTTTATAATTTTCATGCATGGAGCACTATCTGATATACTTGAAGGTACATGGAGAACGATCTTATACACTTACATACATGGAACGAGATTTCACCCCCAGGATGCAACGTTGGAAAACAACGGAAACTCCTACGTTTAATGACATTGGAAAAGATCTCTAGCCTAGACGTCTAGATGTTTTTGTTAATGTTCCAAATGCTCCTCACGTTAATTGAGATAATTTTTAAATTTAATCTTGAATTATGTTTCAGTTTCAAGGCTCAAAAATCGATGTCACCTTAACACACATGATGTAGGTAATATGAAAAAATGAATCTTTTCCTTTCAATGAAAGCTATCTGGCATAGGGAAGAAGTGTAAACATTCATGCAAAAATAAAATATTTAACCAACAATAGCTTCCTAACTAAATCTTCCAATTCCACAATTCCAATGCAATGATAAAAAAGTAAATGAACTTTAATTCGCTAAGGTTCACGTACATGAATTTTTTTCTTTTCAAATGAATGAAGATGAAATTATCAGCTTTCAACACCAAACAATGCAATCTATTCTCAATGATAATATAAAAAAAATTCTAGTGCAATGTAATATAATGCATTTCCAGAAGTAATGATCAATTTTGAGATGAAAGCTTGACAAATGCAAATGCAATTTCTTTCTAGTTTCCAAAAGGACTAAAAATTCTTATCATACAACAAATCAGTAACACATGCAAGCAACAAAATAGTAAATTCGATTACCCAAAGAACTAAAGACTTAACCAAATTTCATTTTCACTACTTAAACATGGAACATACTTTTGCAAACCACAAATAATCTAACAACAATAAGTCAAAATTCTATACACACAAAGCAGGATAAAAGCTTAGAGATCAAGACATTCCACATCTTCTGTCAAAAAAGCTAAAAAATCTCATTTTTCAAACCAACATGACTGTAATGGTCAAAATCCGCACTGACAGGGTCTTCAGTGTGACTATAATCAAGAAAAAGGGCACTAGGTGAGAAACATTTAGGATAAAACAAACAAAGTTGAACAAAGACCTAGATTTGACACTCTAAACCACACACCACTCAAAATGAGGATCCACAATCAATCAAAGTTATGGATCACTAAGAGGTTGGCCAAACTTATCAAAAGAGACCCAAAAAAAAGGATGTTTGAAGGGATATGTACTCCCTAGTGGAGTCACCATTTCGTTGTGCAATCAATCCTTTCTGTGGACAAAAACACTCCCTCTAGTCTTATGGCAGGATCTAGCAACTACAGAAGAATTACATGCAATCTTTCCTAATTCATACTAGAAAATGCAGAGGAGGATAGATCTCCTACCTCTCTCTAATGTTAATACCCTTGATGTCAACCTTGACTCTTTGGATTACAAGCTCATGATCTCCTCTTTGTCGATGTAGATGAGTGCCTGCAAGAAATATCAAGTGGAGACAAAAAACTATGCAAAGCATAACATTTTCTAATACAAATTATGTAACAAATCAAGGAGCATTACAATAAATGGACAATAATTGACACATTATGGAAATAAAACATATATTTTATTATTAATAGATGAAAAAGGGAGCATTACAACCAATGAAGCCTTGATGTTGGAAGCCTAGTACAAGTGAGATTCCAAGTCCAAGCCTTAGCCTTCAAACACATTTTCTCCTTTGAAAAAGGGTAGCATTTGGGCACAATTCAGCACTAGGATGGAAACCCACCAACCAACATCCAACCATTAGTGAATGGTGGGAAACTCATTTATAGGGAAGGAGAGGGATTATCCATGAATAAAGAGAGGAGTTCCATATCTCAAAGGAGAGATCCATGGAAATGGGATCAAGGGCCAAGAATGGGAGGTCTCATTCCAATATTCATTTACCTGGAACCACATCGTCATTTTCAAGCCTTCTAGTAAGAGAAGCTTCTCCTCCATTTTGGGAAAAACTGCTTGAAGAGGACCAAATTGAATTTTCCTGATAAAAGTAGCATTGGGCTTGCAAAACAAGGTTTTCGACAAGCTCTTCAAAATGTTTTCAAGGCAAGTTTTCTTCCTATTCTTCAGGGATGTTCCAAACTTGTTTCATGGTGAATACATTGTTTGTGACAACTTTCATCACTTTGTGACACTTGCGGCATTAATGACACAAAGTGTGACACTTCAGGATTTGAGACTAGGAGTGTGAGAAATACTATATAAAACCACTACCCCATGATATTTAGGCAGTCGAACAATGTTCCATTACAACATATGAAATATGTTTTCATTTTTTTTCCTTCTTCGCCAAATGAACTTTTGGATGGGGGAACTAATTTGATTGACTGTGCCTATTGGAGTCATAATTATATGGCATAGGTGTATTGGAGGTGACAACAGGACTACTTTAATCATTATTGTTCACTTTGTAATATTTTGTTATTCAACTAGCTCAAAAAATATAAGAAAAGATGGATCAATGACTTGATAAATGGCCTCTTCGAGGGGGAAACATCCTTTACATCAAATAAATAAAAAAATTCTTGGAGGATACAAATGACATGACCTTATTTGTATATATAGGAGTCTAAAGGGTCACAATATAATCATAGCCTACATAACAATAATAATGTAATGGCACAACAATAAAAATAGTGGGATTCTAAGGGGCACAAAAATAACAATATGGTGACTACATGGGCACAACAATAACAATAGGGGATACACTAACAATAACAATAGGGGATACACTAACAATAACAATATGGGGGCTACACTAATAATAACAATAAGGGGGCTACACTATTATTATAGGGACCTAACATGCCGCTCTCCTTAAAAAAAGTGTTCTCCTCAATGATTTAGTAGTTTTCGATGCTTCTGTATAAAATTCTCATCCTCCCATGTAGAATCTGCAACAGGTAATCTCTTCCACTTAATGAGATACTCTAAAATTGCTTTATTATGTAACTCTCAGGTTCTTGTTTCTATGACTGCTTTAGGCTCTAATATGATTTTTCCTTCTTCGTCAAGTTCTCAAAATATCATTTGAATTGGGAGCTTGTCACCAATAACCTTCTTTAAGCATGAAACACGGAAAACTTGGTATACTCGGGAAGACGTAGGAAACTCCAGTTTGTATGCCATAGTACCAATCTTTTGCAATACTTTGTAAGGACCATAATACTTGCACAATAATTTATTATCTTTCTTAGATTGCTTGAGGGACATTTGTTTGCATGGTTGTAGCCTTAAAAATATCCAGTCACCTACATTGAAACTTCTTTCACTGGGATGTTCATTTGATTGTTGTTTCATTCGATTCTACGCTAGAGTGAGGTTATCCTTTAAGGGCTGGAGAACTTTTTAATGATGCTCGATGTGATCTTCCACTGATTGAACCTTAGAATTTTATCTTAAATATGATGTGATGGATGGTGGACGATACCCAAAAAGTGTCATAAACGGGATCATGTTTGCTACAATATGAAAGGTAGTGTTATACCAACATTTAGCCATAGGTAACCACTTGACCCATTGTGTTTGTTTATCAAATACAAAGCAACGAATATATTCTTCCAAACATATGTTCACTATCTCAATTTGTCCATAAAATTGAGGTTGATAAGATGATATATGAGCTAATTGAGTACCAATAAAAGAAAATAATTATGTCCAAAAATTTCCAGTAAAAATGGGATCTTTTTCACTTACAATAATCTTTTAGTTTCCATGTGGCTTTTGACTTGTTTCCATAAATACAGTAGAAAATATACTAGCTTCAAAAGGATGAGATAATGCACAAAAGTGTGCATATTTGGTAACTCTATCAACTACCACCATGATGACACTCTTTCCTTCATACCTGGGTAAACCTATGATAAAATCCATTGATACCTCCTCCCAATGCTGACTTGGAATGACTAAAGGTTGTAACATACCTGGTGTTGTAACATCCTTTACCTTTGATAAGCTAGTTTTTTATTAATAAAAGAGGGTATGAAAAAATAAAGAATTAAAAAAAAATGAGAAATGGAAAATAAAAAAGAGATGAAATGAAACCCCATCAAAATAAACTCAAAAATTTTATAAGTGAGCCTGTTTAAATTCCACTTCAAAGAAATAAATTGCATTGTAATACAGTAAGGTTTTGTGTGTAGCTTGTTTAAATGCCATAACCTATTGTTTGATTTGAATCATATTGTTTAATCATGATCAAATCATTTAAATTTATGTTTTATGTTAGTGAATAAGTTCACCAAATTGTTTAATATTGGTATAACATTATTAGATAGGATAGAATAGAATAAATTGTCGCCTAACATTCTCAAAATTTGGCCAAGGAATATATTAGATTAAGGTTGGATTGATTAGTAGATAATTACCTCTTAAGGGTGATTAATTTTTGTATTAATTTAAACTCTATTATGTTTCAAAACAAATTCATAAACAACATAGCAAGTTTGTCGTGAACCGTTACGAAGCCGACACCTTCGGACAGTGATTCGTATCCCCGCACAGATCAACGGCAAGGAAGCCATTTCACACCGCCTTCCACCATTACGCCATAATCGTAGGGGGGTCCGAAAAGTTGTTTTTCTCAAGGTGGGCCCCTCGCAATGTGTCATTTCCTCCTCACTTCGTACCCACCCCCCCACGACTCATTACCGCTTACCATTACCCCCCTACGAAATCTGCTTATCTACTTCGCGTGTATGTCATCTCGCCAACAGTCATTCCATTTCCTACGCCTTTCATTCCCCAACCATTTCACTCCACGTTTCCATATCCATAGCATTCTATCTTCCTATCCATTTCTTCCAATCGTTACCATTCTTCCTTTGGCCATAAATGAGAATTCGCCTATGCAGTAACGATTTTCTTCATAAATAAAAAACTTTCCGTTCAGTAATGTTTTCCATTAACGGTAATGTATTCTCTATTATAAATAATCCCTTCATCCCTGTGAAATCATTTTCCCTGAATTTTTCTTTTATTCAGATTCACTGGTTTCCTAAGTTCGATTGTTCCTTGTTTCTATTCTGCGGCATAGTTGAAATTACCATCACAATGAAACCTTTGTTCTATTAGGTATTTTCATTCCTAAACCTTCTGTTATTTCTTCCTCCTAATTCTACAAATAATGGCTCCTAAAATAAAAGACCAGCCATCTACTAGTCAAACATCATCATAGGAAAATCCCAAAGTCTCTCATACCCTAGACCTTGATCACATTCCCTTAGCTGACTAGTTCTTTAAAATTACAGGCACAAAGTCCGAATTCAACATGTTTGAATTGCACCATTGGTTAAAGCAGACTTACCAGGACTCTGAAGATGAAATCAACTTACAGGAATATTTATTGCCCATGTACATGTTTCCTCAGACCCATCCTTTTCCTGACTTAATCATGTGGTGTCAAGCTAAGTACAATCCTCTAGAGAGAACTGTGGTAGCTCAGAATGGAGACATTCTAGTTTCCGTCACCCATGAAACTATCAATAAGATGCTTCATATCCCTGAAAATAATTCCCTTATATTTTTCTCCACTTTTGTTTTAATGGATCTATACCATAAGCTCACTTTCCCCCAAAGAGCTCAAATTTTTGAGATCTTTCTTCCAGAAGATGTTAAACTTCCAAAAAAAAACCCTCCTTATCTAGCATCCATGTTCCCTAAGAGAGCTAAACACATAATTTCCTTAATTTCTTGCTTGTTAGGTTACCAAATAGATCAATGGGTAAATGAATCTATTCTAGGCTATCTATCCATCTTCTCCAAACAAAACAAACTTGCAACTGATGAAAACTACTACTGAAGTATTTAAATATTCCTCTGTGCTAGAGCATATGATCCTTTTTCAACAAGGAGACAGGTTGCCTATAACTTTACACAAGCAGGATGATCAACATGTCATTCAATCAGTCACATAGTGGACTTCATTAATCAGGAGGAACTCAACTAAGTTCAAGTTTTCAGATTTCATTGATTGTTTTATTCACCCAGTTGCATAGATTCTCAGCAACTAGAGAGAACCTAGGATCAGTCCAGAAATGAAAAGGATCCTACACCTCAGTGACCAAGCCAAGACAGGGGACTCGTATCTTTACCAGAATTATACAAAGATTAAGGTTTGTGGTTGTGAATTAGATCCATATAAATTGCACAAATATGTTTCAATGATAATTTTCTCTCTCGAATATATTAGGCAAATGATCAATATGGATGAACTTCATTTAATTTCAGGGAAGAGAAAATCTTAACTCAAAATCAAGTCACAAGTAGGAACATTTATTTGCAATACCAGATCAGCAAGTATTGAAGTAGATTTAATCCTCAAACATATGGAATTCCAACCAAGTTTCACCTGGTCTTATGACCCATTCAGTATAATCTCCAACTTAAGGGTGGAACTCAAAGCCACACCTTACAATCATACTCCAAGACCAAATATTAAGAAGTACAAAAATCAAGAATAGTGGGAGGAGAATACACTCCGGGAAGCAAAAGAACATACTTTACCTCTTTCTACCCTCCAGACTCCCACTTCTCAGAGCAGGTGGGACAAGAGGCCTAGAGAAAAACATTCATCATCAACAAAAGGTGAAAAAGAACTCATTATCTATCAAAATAAATTATAGACTTACTCCAAAGGCATTACTACTCAAGGTTAGAAAGAGCCTATAATCATCAATTTGGTTGATTCACAGGTTTCTACTGGGACAAAAGAAACCGTAATCATTACTCCATCTTCCTCTTCAGTTTCACATAATTTGTTAGAGATCATCCAGTCTGCAGGAGTAAGTGAGCGAGAGGAGCCAAAAATCTTCACTAATTTAGTTGAAATTAAACAAAAGAATGAATCTTTGAAGGCAAATGTCTATGCTCATTTTTGGAAACAGACATCAACTTCACAACACAAGTTATTGACATCTTTTGACAGTGAAAAAGGCATAATGAAAATGGTATTCCTACAAGCCCAAGTGCCTTTTCCAAAGGCTTCTTCATATTATAAGAAGACTATATTTTCCTTTGATGACAACCAGATACATGCAATCGACCAGATGGACATGCATAGGCAGTCTGGTGAGATGCTTTTCTCAACCATGATTAAAATTGCTATGGCATTATCAAAACTAAGGGCACCTCTTTCAAATGTACAATCACAATTAAATATAGAAAAGATATCCTCTTTGGCAAAGGATAACAAGGTAAAATCATTAGAAGACTTAGTGATCAAAGTTGGGTATGACCCCACTAATGTTAAAGCTGCAAAGGACATTATTAGAAAGAAGAATGCAGACATTGCAACATTAAGGAAGCAACTTAAACTACCTTCTACATAGGATCCTCAAACCAAGGAGATAGAAGAAAGTGAGCAGCTCAAAGAAGAAATGCTCAAGTTAATCATTGAGTAAAATGTACAGATAAAGACAATGGAAGAGAAAATTGAAAATTTTATTAAAGAAAAAGAGGAATATTCTCAAGTAGCCATATCTCCAATTACATCTATACCTATTACAGTGTCAAGGAAAGCAAGGTAATCGACATCAGCATCTGCAGAGTCTACATCAATAGTGGTAGATTTAAACAAAATCATACAAGATTTGTCTCTCCAGAGACAAGAGAATGAAAAACTTCATAAGAAATTTAAGAATCTGGAAACTCATAAGATTAAAAATGACACTCTTTATGTTGAAGAGATGCAGAAGACCCATAAATTGACTAGAAGGATAGAAGAGTTGGAAAATGAGTCATTAATGGCTCATACCTTGGCCCAAGCCAAGCAAAATATTTGCGCAGACATCAGTTAGGCTATAACTGAAATTTGGCCCTCCATAAAGATTATTTTTTAATAGGAAGAACTCATAAATATGTGCCAGACAGCTATTGAAGAAGTTAGACAACTTCTTAAGGATAAACCAAGTCAAGCCACATACATGATTAAAGTTCTCAATTCAAAAACCAGCGCTGAGTTAGAGAAAATTCATATTTTAGATAGAAAAAATTTATTCTGGAGATTAAGAAGGTTTTACAAAAAAAGAATCTCATGACTCAGTTGGAGACCAATTGCCAAGCCTCAAAAAATGTTGTCCAAAGGTTTCATTTGAAGTTTAACTTACTCCACCAGAGAGGACTGCCAGGATTAGTGGAACCAAATGATAGGTTGATCAGTTTGGAGGAATATTTTCAAATGCTTTATGTAATTACAACTAATAAATCTAGATTTGCAAGTATAAAGGGTCACCTTAGAAGGAAGAAAATCTTAGAAGCTTTGGATTTTGATTTAATAATCAAACATGAAATAAAACACATCTTTGTTAATAAGCCTACTTTTGAAAAGTACACTGAGGTTAATGAAGTCTAAAGAAAATTGGTTAATATTTCTATTCTAAGTGAAGATAGGTGGGATCACTTATGTGAAATTATCGAGTACTTTTCATCACCAACTGACAGACAGTTAGGAAACACTTTTTTGGGACCAGATCATCATCAAGTTCTTTAAAGATAGTGCCAACACTCAGCACTTTTTGGATTCCTATAGTCTCGTACTATTTTTATATTTTTGTTAAAAATGTCTCTAGAAGATATTTTATTTTGTATAAATAAATCTTCCTTCAATTTATTAAGGATTGAACCCTTGGATGAGATTTCAAGTCATAATCATAATCAAGCTAGAGATTTTCTTGAAATTAATGAAAGGAATCTTGATTTGCCTCAAATAGTTTGTCTCCTTGTGAGTTTTTCTATTCATTTCGTTATGTTTTTCTTCATGTATTTAAGTCTTTATGAAGAAATATGGGTAAGATCAAACTGAATATTAGTCCATCTTAAATCCCCTGTGAAGTTATAAATAATAATTAGCGATTACTTTATAAAACTATTTTTATTATAAAATCCTCTATATCAATAAATTGTCACACCCATCTACATTAGAATAAATACATTTTGTTGAGCAGGAAAACATTGCTTACCTGCATTCCTTCTTATAATCAATTAAATATTTTGTTTGAATATTTAGTAAGTTGTAATTATTTAAGACTCCGTTATTCACTCAATTAAAATCAATTAAGTATTTTAGACCAATAAACATTCCTTTCTTTCTATTTGGAAAGTGTTAAATTTTATGCACCTATTTTCAAACTGTTCATAACATTGGTCATCCAAAAAAAAAAAAAAAAAACAAAAAAAAAAAAAAATAGATGCTATGGCATGATTAATTAACCTAAAGTCATCTCAGAGGACAACATCAGATTGGCGTCGTTGTTGGGGAGCGAAAATTGAATTGTTTTCCATGGGACCATGGTCAAGACTTTTCCTTTAAGGTGAATAAAGGAATTGTAGGTTACAATATTTCACCTAACGACTCCACAAGCCCAAGATGACTCCTTAAAAACATACCAGATCTCATTATGATTCTCAAATTGTTTCTCCATTATCTGATCCAGAGAGATTGATAAGAGAAGCCTCTTTTCGAAGGAGACTTGAAGCTTCTGCTTCTTCTTCTGTACCACTAAAGCCAGAAGATATTTCAACTTCTAATCCCTTTAGGCCTTTTCCATCCCAATTAGACTTGGCTGATCTAACACCTAAGGTCTTAGAACTATTATCTAAAGGGGTTTATTTGCAACCATCTCTCTTAGTCCATTATTTGGAATCATATAAAATCCCTAAAATGTTTTAGGATTCACCCAAGTCAGAAGAAGAATTAGATGTACATTTACCGGAGTTAAAACCTACTAATTTTATATCCCCCACTCATTATATATTTCCATGTACTTCTACCCAACCCAAGGAAACTTTTTCTATATATTCAAACCCTTTATTCGAAAATAAAGAGGAAGTTGAAAGAGAGGTTCAGAAGCTAGTTATCAAACAACATTAAAAACTTTTAGGGATCCTCTATTTTCCCATCCTCCTCCTCCTACCATTACACCTCCATATTCACCTACAGCTTCACCACCGCCCTCCTCATCCTATACTACATCATCTCCCACCTCTTCTACTAATTCATCTTCATCTTCATCTTCAAATGTGATTTCCTTTCAACCTATTATTCAAGCTAGGCATGTTTCCTTACATCTTCCTAACCAACTCCATAATTTTCTTGATGGGTATTTAAAACACCTACCAAGATTTAATGGAGAAATTGGTTTTTCTGTTGAAGATCATTTAGCTGCCTTTTTGGATTTTTCTGATAATATGTGTTACACAGTAATTTGTCACTGTCCTCATCTTAGTCCTTCTATTTTATCATGTGTCAAATAAACATGTTCATATCTTCCCACTAATGTAAGAAGATTAAGAAAATGGTCTTTGTTGCTGCAAAGTGACCCTCATTCCCTAAGTTTGTGCCTCGTTGCGAGTAAAACCTTAATATACATGACATTCCCATGTCCATAACAGTCTCATCGCAACTCCATCGCAGGTGTACATCTGTTTCCTACGACGGTCAGATTTCTAGACCCGGTGTGAGGTTATGAGTTGTGTCTAGAGACGATGGGTCTACGTGCCTCATCTCCTCGAGATGTCGTTGTGAAGAATTAGTTTACGGCCCGTGATGATCTAGATTGGGAAAATTCGTTTCAACAATCGGCCTTCTAGGTGTCTCCAGACCTAGTTGTTGGCATAGTTTAGGTCGCCCTTCCCCTCCTGGCATGGTAGTTCTGTCATTTGTGCTACCTTCCTTGAGGATGAGCTCCTCCTTCCACATTTCATGGAGACTCCTCCTCCTATAAAAGCACTCACCATTGCTATGATCTACTAGTTAGCTAGCTCTTTGGTTGGGCAGTGCTGTTAATGCTTTTGAGTTTGATAGATAGCTAGTGCGAGTGTGACAAGTGTGGGATTGTTGATAGCTTGTGGAAGGTTGTGGAGTGCCCTTAACTTTTTGTTAAAACTTATGAGTGAGAGAGACATTTTATGTTGGGAGATTCATCCTTGAAGAGTGAATGCTTCTGAAACATACTGGCTGGACCCTCTGAGAAGGCTTGCAATGTCAAGACTTGGTTGTAAGCTTGCTCCTGATTCATTATTAATACAATCAATGGTGTTTTCCTATGTCTTGTATGTAATTTACTTGATAGCTCATGACTTCTTGACTTTATGAGTAAATAGATCATTATTGTTTCCCGGTTACGTGCTTTGTTGTTTTTCTTTGTGTTGTTTCAGGTTAATTACTCATTGAGGAGAAGAAAACAGAAGCTGGAGCAGCGCAACAGAACTTCTTCGACCATCGGTTTGAGGTAGGCCTCCAATGATGACTATTTAAGCAAATAAGTTGTTTATTTGTCTTTGTTGTGACTAGACCCACTCTAGGGCTAGATGGGTTTCCTCTGTCCACAGAGGGAACACTTTCCTGCATCACAAGGTGGCGACGCTGCTGGGGAGTCCATCCTATGTTTTTCTCTTGTTTGATTTTGCTTGATTTTGAGTTAATGTCTTTTGGATTTTGGGATTGAACCATCAGTCTTTTGGGCTACCTGGGTCAATCTTGGAAAAAACATTTATTGCCTGTAAGGATAGACTGGTCTTTATTTGGGAGTTTTCATTTACTTTTCATTATTTTTAAGTGCATCATTGGAAAAAGCTAAATAGTCGCGTCGACGTTGCGTTGTCTCTGTCTTGTAAGTCTGTGCGTCACTGAATCCTATTGCACAGTCGCGATGATTCCTGAAATTGGTCCATCACGTGAAAGATGTGTACTTTCGCGATGATGTCGCTCTATTGCTACAGCTAGTGACTAATCGGCACTAGTTGCTTTTGTTATGCCCGTGATGATTCCTGTAGAATTGTTTTTCTCAATTCTGCCTCCTGAATTCATCAGTCTGGTCAATCCCCTGTTGCCTTTCTCTTATTTATTAGTTTGTTTTAATTGCTTTTAGTTAAGGTGCTTATTCTTTGGTTTCATTGAAGTGAATCTTGTATTTTCGGGCTTTGTGACCTAGTTTTCCAAGTTTTGAATTATTTGGTCTAGTTACTTGACTATCCAAAGATTCATCCGCAACCCTCCTGTTGGTTTTCTTGAGGTTTTTCCATCGTTTGTTTCTTGCTGATTGGTGTTTAATGTTATTTATTGAACCAATTTTCATATTGATTCGATTGTTTCACTACGAGACATATATTACAGTTGTTCGGATCAATCGGTTTCACGCTTTCTTGTTTGTTTCTTTAGAATTCAAAGCTATCAAAATCAAAAAATTGCATTCATTAGTATTCGAAAGTGAAAGTGTATTTTGTATTCCAAGTTTTTCATGCTTGAAAAATTAGAATGCATATTTTTAAATCTCTCATTAGTAGTATCGATGCACTATAGGGATTCATGTGTTTATACATTGTGTCCTTTGAGTGACTGCATTTGTTGGCCTTGGTTTTGTCTTGGTTTGGGAATGATCTCTCTACCCTTCTATAGTAGGAGTTCATCGAAATGAAAGATGCTTTATTCATTTTAGCTGCATCCTAGGTTTTGATATACATATGGTAAGGCCTAGAAATTGAAACATAATTCAAGATCAACTCTAAAATGAACTGAATAAACCTAACAATGCATTGGAACATAACACACATTATCTAGAGATTTAGGTTAGAGACGTGCTCTAGCGTCGTTAAACCTAATCTCTATTGTTTTCACTTAAGGTTGGGTGATTCCTCCTTTTGTGATCTAATAGCTACTAGTACGGACTTGCGCTCCCAGTACCGTTGAGTATATGTTGGGAGACCCCACTAGGTTATCATCCTATATCCTTAGGAAGTTGTGTCTATTGCCTTGCAAACCGTAACATACCGAACACAGCATTTGGGAAGATTGACTGTCGTACAGAAAGTCCTTGGTTTTCATATGATTGCCAAGGTGTATATGCAGTTTTACAGGTTGTTTGGTAAACCTTTTGCCTAGTTCTCCAAAGTAGTCACTTTCGTTCCTTTTCAGACTCCTTAAAAGAAAAGGTCCATCTAAGCACTTGTCTTTTCAGGCTCATTAAACCTCGAAAGAGATAGAGTCACCTTTTTGTCCTTTCCTCGACTCTTGAAACATGAAAAGGTCAAGTTTTGTTCCTACGTCATAAAATTTACTGCCCACGAAATATTCCTGGTTACAGTTAAGTTTCTCTTTTTTTCAGGCTCGTTCCCAATGGCAACATTCCCCGAGTCTACCGGCCAAGGTCCTCCCCCAAATGGAAATCCTAGGCTGTTTCCGCCGTTTGGAAATGTTGGTGCTCCATAGATGGAAACATTGCCTTTGCCTGGGTTAACCATCGGTTTGCGCATGTGGTTGTTTTCAACCTCAGTGGTCCTGAGCATCGTGACTCTTGTTCCACCATCTCCTTCGTCTGCATCATGACATGATGATTCCAAGGTTGATCCTGCGCCTTCTTCCCCTATTTCATCACCTTCATCTCCTCCTTCGCCTGGTGAAAGTTCCACATCTAGTAACTAGGAGACTAAGAAGAAGAAGAAGATGATGAAGAAGAAGAAGAAGTCTGATAAACGCAAGGCCACCTATGTAGCTATTTCTCCGAGTACATCTCAAGTCGGAACACCTTCTTCTCCGCAGAAGGTTAAGTTTCCTTGTAAATTGTGCAAGGGTCACCATCTTCTTCGTGATTGTCTTCGCATCCCTAGGATCCTAGAATTATGGTCTCATGATCTGGCTCGTCCCTCATTGTCCTCTGAAGCTCATGTCGATTTTCAATCCTTAATTCATAGTGGTAAGAAGAAAGGGAAGATTTGATTCCCCTATACGCTATGTAAAGGAAACCATTCCCTTCACCTTTGTCCACTCATGGATAAAGCTTCCGTCTTTCTGGAAAGTCTTACAACTTCTTCACCTCCACTTCTAGTTGGTTATCAGAGGCTCTCTTCAGACCCTCTCCTGGTTGACAAAGAGATTAACATAGATTCTTCTCTTGTCCACCCCCCTCTTCCCAAACCTCACTATGCTCAGCCTGTTCCTGACCAGCCATTGGTCGAAAAGAGTGTCGACTTGGATTCACCACCAGTGGTCCACTCTCTTCCTGATGAGCATCATGATCATTCTGCTCATCTTCTTCTCATCTTGTCAAATTCTCCTGAGTCTGAGAATGATCCTCCTATCCCAGCTGATTTAGAGAGTCCTTCTGATGAGCCCCAAAATTGGTAACTTGTTGGGCTCATTTGGCCTAATTATCCTTGTTCATTCCTTGTTCAATCCTTCATTTTTCATAACTTATGCATTATTTTCAGTATGTTTATGTCATTTGTTCGAATAAGGGTAGTCACTCTTCCTAGGTGGCTAACACGTGCTCATTTCAGGTTTTTTGACACATGTTGGAGCAAAACCAAGCAATCATGGGCTAGAGGACAGCCAAGCCTGAGGTGACGATTCGTAGGGGGGTTATCTATGGCATTAAATAACCCTTCCTCGGGATCTTCACCCATAACTCCGAGCTCCAAAGGCCACCAAAACCAAATCTAGAAGGCAGCCAAGAAGATTTTGGAAGGGACTGTCTAACTCACAGTTTCGACAGCCGAGTTCCATAGATTTAGGAGGCCAGCTAGGGCCCTCGTGATATATAAATTTTGAGGCCTCAGCCCTCGTAAGGGACTTTTGAAAGCATTGCATATTTTGCACTACAGTGCTGTTAGCTTTACTTTGTTCTCTTGTAGCCATTTTTGGCATAACCCTTATGACTATTTTTTGATGATGAGAAGCAGTCTGATTTTATACCAACTCTGAGTTTTCTATAGGGGCCATAGCTCTCAGGGTTGGGCCCAACCTGAGAGCCTAGGTCTTCCTTTCTGTACTGTTACTTTTCCTTTATGCATCATTGTTTCCCTTTATGCATTTGAAACGTATTTCTGTTAGGCAGATTTAGTTGTGTTGCTTGGATAGATCATTGTTTATGAATAGAATTGCTTCAGGTGTTTTGCTAAGATAATAACAAGAAAAGCTCCAAATAAAAGGGACAACCACACTCTCGGTTTCACCTCATCCTTATTGGATTAGGGGCTGGAATTGAAGAAACAGTGCTGCCCCAACAAAAACACTAGTTTGCTTGACCATGCAATCCTTAGTGTACTGTTTTACTTTGCAGAAGTTAGTTATGGGTTTAGATCTCTGAAATGTTTCTTTTCATAGTTGATGTACATGGTTTTCTTTCCAATAAAGCTATTGTTCATTCATGTTATTGATAGTTAGACTAGATTAACTAGGACTTTGATCATTTGCAAGACGTTGTTGATTCAATTGAATGTACACTGTGCAGGGCATCTCCACCACTCTTTCACCCACCTAAATGTCATCTGAGCCACATGTTCCATCTCCTAGCTGGGTTCCTCATCTCCCATCTATCCTTTTTTACACGTAACCCTACCTACTTGCTCAATCATTGCCTTAGCCTTCTTTAAGACAAGTCAGCCTTCTACACTTTCTCCCCACTCCACCCACCAGTTTCTGGGTCACTCCACGCCCCTATCCTACCTCCTTATCCATCCATGCATCTTCCCTCACTCACCCATCCACTAAAATCCACATTTTAAACTTCTTGTAGAAATTTCTGAACATCCTGTAGAAATCTCATAACATCCTATAGAACCCCTGCAGACTTCCTGTAGAAGCTCACAAATGAGGTTTCTTGAAAGCCAAAATTTGTGAAACTCTTTGGAAGGGTGTTGGGGACTCCTTAGACCCTCTCTGAAACTTCCCAACCTTTTCCAAGCATTCCTCCTCCTTGATCCGCCCCTACACAGTAAAGAACAGTGAAAGCATATGCATGATAAAACTGACAACTTAATCAAAATTACAAAAAGTTGTTTTCTTAGGACAGAAGTAGTCTAGACACATGTATTTTACCTTCATAGAAGTAATGGCATCTCTTTCAGTAGTTTGCATGTTCATCTTTGCATCAGTAGGACTAGCTGGTAGAATTAGGGTTTGCGCTTTTCTCCAGATTTTCAATCTCTTTTCGCAAATAGATTAGCTTTCTTCGAGTTAGCTTTCATCCATCAATTAAAAAGATTCTTCTAAGAGCTCGTAGAAGTTGGCTCAAGCTCCTACCAGACTTGTGCCAGCTGACCAAGTGATAACTACGACAAGAGCTAGTACTTGTGCATATAGCACCGTCGCTTCCGAGTTTGTTACAAACAACCGGGTTGATAAAAGTAAAGAAGGGAGTCCCAGGAGTTGCAGCATTATTGCTGAAATACTGGAGTCCATCATCTTTTTGGCGCCATTGCCGGGGAAGCGTCAGAGTATTGGTGATTGTTGCTTTTCTTCTATTTTTTTTTCTACAACCTTCTGCTAAGTAGTTTATTTCATTTCCATTCTGCAATTTCATTTCCGTAAAAGTAGACTAGACATTTCCTACTTTCATAGATTAGCGTTTCAATTCCGTAATTTCAATTCTGCAAGCGTAGATTAGCATTTCAATTCCTCAATTTCAATTCTGAAAGCGTAGATTAGCATTTCAATTCCGCAATTTCAATTCTGCAAGCGTAGCTTAGCATTTCAATTCCACAAATTCATTTGAGCAAAATAGATTAGTCCTTTCCTACTTTCATTTCAATTCCGCATTTTCATTTCAGCAAGATAGTTAGTTGCAGTTCAATCTATTTTAGTTTTGTAGGTACTAGCAGAGAGAAAAAATCAAAAGCAATCAAAAAAAAAGTCTTTCCATTTCATGCCTCGTAGGAATAGAGATAAAACCGACAAATTCTTACCCAACACCCCCACCACATCACTGAGTCAACCTTCTTTCTTCTCTGGTGACAATTAGCCAGAAGAACCTATAGGTGAACCCCTGAGATATACGAAGATCCTATAACAGAAGAAGAGTTAGGGAACACTCCATTTGATGCCATGGCTAAAAACCGAAATGGTAGAAGATAATATAAGAGAATAGAAGGTGTCTTTCCCATCCGAGAGATAAATGGAGACATGAAAATGAAAAACATAAGTCCCTATGCTCTACCTCACTTCCATGGACTAACTACTGAAGACCCTGATACCTTCCTATTTGAGTTTTATGTCCTTTGTCAAACTTATGACTATGCTGAGGATGAGAAAAAGCTGAAACTCTTTCCCTATACCCTCAAGGACGCGACATTGCACTGGTTCATGGGGTTACCTGGAAACAGTATCACCACTTGGGCTCAGATGCAGCAAGATTTCAATACCAAGTACCAGGACTACTGTAGATCCAAGGAAACTAAGAGAGAAATCTTTCGGATGACCATGGGAAGCGATGAATCTTTAGAATACTACGAGGAAAGGTTCCAACTCAGTTATAAATGGGCCAGGTGCACACTTGACCCGGAATCTTTGAAGCTGGTTCTGCTCCGAGGAATCCCTGAAGACCTTCTAGACACCCTTAACATGCTGGCTGGAGGAGACATCTACCAACTACCTTACGAGGACATAAAGACCGTGTTTAGAAACCATTCTAGGGTGGCCCGGAAGAGAGGTAGGGGGAATCATCTTTCAACTAGTACCTCCTTCTCCAAGCATGAGTTTTCTAACCAAATGGAAGACCTCAAGAGTGAAATGAGACATACTATTGCCATGCAACTTGATACCTTCTAAATTCAGCAAAAGAAAGAAGAAGCTGAGAGGGCTTTGGCCATTTTTTGTCCTAGATGCATGAGGAAGCATCCCAAGAATGAGTGCCCATTGCACTCAGTAGAGGTATGTTTCGTTTGTGAGGAAGACCACCCCACCAACCAATGCCCTACCTTGCCTGGATTTAAAGCTATGTACCTAGGGACTGAGGTGGCTACTGAACCTCTCTACTTCCTCAACCAAAGGAGGCCACATGGACCCAGACCTTATCAGCAGGGGATGCAAGGGACATCCCAAGCTTATTACAACCCCAATCAATCCGCTCATATACCTTATTGGGGCCCCCCTGCTCATCCTTCCTGGTCCACACCTCCTCCATGGTCTTATCCATCTCCATACCACACTCAACCTCCTTCTCATTCATTTCACTCTCATGCCCAGCCACAACCTCAGTGGAATGCACCTCACTGGGGTGGAAGCCCCAATACAACACTCCTCCCACCATTCTGCCTCCACCACTGGCTCAACCGCAATCATTACCTCCTGCTCCTCCAAGACAACCCCAGATGCCTGCTCAACCGAACCCGAACCCCAACAACAGACAGTCCCACCAAGTATATATTGGGGAGACAACATGCCCTACCTATGCTGTGGAGATCCAGGAGATCAACTTGTGATCTGGGAAGGTCCTTCCAGAGCGCCAACCTCCTCCCTTTGAGGAGGAGGAAGAGAAACAGGAAAGTGAACCCCAAGCCATTCCACCCTTTCCTGAGCGACTCACAGTAACCACACAACCCAACCCAGAAGAGGATGAGCTTCTAGGAGAACTCAAGCAATTGTGTGTGAAAATACCACTTCTCCAGGCCATAATAGATGTACCGATATACAACAAATTGATTAAGGAGAAGTGTTTCAGGCACCCAGGCAAGCGAAAGAAAGATGCCTCAACCATCAATGTCATAGGACAATTATCCGATCTTATGTTGGGGCAAGTAATCTGTCCAAAGTATTTGAACCCTGGGAGTCCTATAGTGGATTTCCACATTAATGTCACCATCATACCCCACACCTTGATTGATCTAGGGGCCGCCATTAATGTGATGACTAGGGACACCATGCTTAAGCTCAACCTTCAGAGTTCCTTAAGGAAGACCTCGATAGTGCTGCAATTAGCAGACTGCTCCACCGTGACTCCCAAAGGGATTGTGGAAGATGTCTTGGTCTCTGTTGACTCCTGGGAATACCCTGCGGACTTTTTGGTCCTTCAACCAAAGGTAAAACTCACAGGATATCCCCTCATTTTGGGAAGGCCTTGGCTGGCTACTGCAGATGCTTACATCAGCTGTCGAGCCGGAAGCATGACCATCAAAAATGGGTCTATGTCCAAACAGCTGGTCCTATACCTCCTGCCCAACCTCTGCTAGAACATGAACTACCCCTCTGGTTGGAAGAAGGAGAAGAGGATGAGGTCTACTCTGTACCATTATGCACAGTAGAGGCCACCAGGGGAGGTCGTCAAACCGAGGACGATTTGATTGAGAACTTAATCCAAAATCCTCCCCCTGGTGCACTATCCTTGGAAGAGTTGGTGGAAGATACCTAATCCAATGCTTTAGTGGACCTATGTGCAACTGATCTGACCACTCCCAAAGTTAAGAATGTGGAGTTTGGCCCTGAGAGGACTTTAAAGATCAGCTCCTCTCTCTCTCCCTCTCAGGAAAAGGAGCTATGTAGCCTCTTGACCCGCCATGTGGAGGCTTTTGCCTGGAGCTACAAGGAAATGAAGGGAATCCATCCCTCGGTCTGTACCCATCATATCTACATTAAGGAGGACTGTAAACCAGTCAGGCAACCTCATAGGAGAATGAATCCAGCCCTCAAGGACATCATTAAAGAAGAAGTGCAAAAATTGTTGGATGCAGGATTCATCTACCCCATCTCGGATAGCAAATGGGTTTCCCCTCTGGTGTTGGTAGCCAAGAAAAATGGGAAATGGAGAATCTGTGTGGACTACAGAGAACTGAACAAAGCCACCAAGATAGACCACTTCCCTTTACCTTTCATAGATCAAGTGTTGGATGGACTGGTAGGGAAGAGGTTTTTCTCTTTCGTAGATGGGTTCAGCAGGTATAATCAGATCCAAATCAGCCCAGAGGACCAAGATAAGACCACCTTCAGTTGTCCATGGGGTACCTTTGCCTACCGCGTCCTTCCCTTTGGGCTATGTAATGCCCCTGCCACTTTCCAGAGAGCTGTGTTAAGCATCTTTGTCGAGTTGGTCCATGATTCGGTGGAAATCTATATGGATGACTTTACTCCTTTCGGGTCTAGCTTCCAAGAGGTGTTGTCCAACCTGGGAAAAGTTTTGAGCAAGTGCATTAAGATGAACCTATCCCTCAACCCTGAAAAATGTGAATTCCTGATGACTGAAGGGACCGTGTTAGGTCATACCCTTTCTCACTAAGGATTACAGGTGGATCCTAGTAAAATTGCTATCATCAAAATGGTTCCACCTCCTCAGAAGGTAAGAGATGTTCGGAGTTTCTTAGGCTTAGCGGGATATTATAGAAGATTCATTAAAGAATTTAGTAAGCTAGCCTCGCCATTGTTTGGCCTCTTAGCAAAGGATGTTGAGTTTAAATGGTCTGATGACTGCCAAAGGGCTCTGAATGAATTAAAGGATAAGTTGGTGTCTGCCCCAATTTTGAGAGGCCCAAACTAGGCCCTACCTTTCCACATCCACACTGATGCCTCGAACAAAGCCATAGGGGCAGCCTTAGGAC